>SNQN01002625.1:51831-71313 GCA_008642245.1 Bassia scoparia | reverse complement strand
TGCGATATTTCCTAACCTAGCTCTGGGAATAAGGAAGATTTGAGTTCAGACAGGCTTACCTTTGTCTCTGGGAGTGGGATTTTTTTTATCTTGATAGTTTTCAAGTTAGGTGCTATTAGAGTGGTGTTATCCAAAGCTTGAGTCTTAGAGGCTGCCTCTCTTCTAGTCACATTYGTCTTCCTAGTTTKCATAGCTTACAAGCGAGCATTTTCTTCTCTTAAAGCCTAGAATTGAGCATTCTCAGCTTTAAGTTCCGAGAAATTATCCATGACATCCTGTACTCCTGATGCGAKCTTTGCCTTGAGGACATCGTGACTTACATAGCGATTGTCCAATTCATGAATAGATATCCCAACTCCCTCATCCAAATCCAACTGTTCTTCATCTAGGTAAGTAGAGGTAGTGGGGTTGTGAGCATGTCTAGTGCTATCTTTTTTCTGAAGATGGAGGAGTATTCCCCCGTTGTTGTGTTTAGTCATCTCCTGAAGCCATTTCTAATTGTCTCCCCACAGACATTGTCAAATGTTGTAGCAAATGTAAATGTGCTATGCCACAAGATTTCCTCTGAGCTACAAAGTTGAGAGATAGGTGGAGACTTCCCTTCAATGCTACCTCGGGAGAGCTGACCTCTATTGAACGTTGGAGTGGAACCTTAGCAATTCCCCCTTATTAGCACTRGTGAGTCTTGACTCTAGTCCAAGTCCTTAGCACTTTGTCCACACTATGCCTCCTTAGCACTTGGACAATGGAAAATAATCTTTTYCGGATTATCTCCCCTCCGATACTTAAGTACGAGTATGGGAATAAAATGCAATGCAAGTTCGAGAGAGAAAGTAAAGATATAAGCTCTCAAGTTAAGCATTAATTGCAAGATAGTAGATATGAGCTTGTCTGTAATTAATGAGCTTTTTGGTGGTATTTATAGGTGCTTTTCCRTACCCTTGGAAGCTTAGATGCGTGACATTTGTCAATCATCCACACAATTGGTTACCCGTTACTACCTTTCATGAAGTACGGATACCTGATTCTCGATCTTTTTCTRGATAGGTTGACATATGGCCTTGGGGCTCTTGCCACCTAGGATCTCTTGATCTAATCCGGAGTCAATGAAAGGCATGTGGGGTTCACATGCCTCATCATTATGGATATCAAATTCTAAAAATACAATGTAACTATCAACCAACGCATGTACTCTGTGGTACCATTTAGTTACTTTGGAATTAATAATCAATATTTAATTCCTCTATCACAAAGTAATTTTGTATTGTTCTATTCAAAGAATTTACACTTTTCCGTTCACCATATTATAGGAGGCATGCCTCTGTATTAAATTACATGCTATTAGGTTATGATCTAAATCAAATTTTATAATTATATTTAGATTATTTCTAGTTGGCTTTGCTATCATTACCAAGTATTGAAACAAGTTCAGAGGTAATGCGTTTAAAAAAACTAATACATAATTATTATCTTGTTCTTTTCCTTTATGTAAACCTTGTATTTCAAGTCAATTGTCAGTTCATTCTTAAATCTGTTCTTATTGCTTCTTCATTTATTTTACTTTTTTTCTGTTTCTTTGTTTCTGTTACCATTTGATTTATAAAGTGGATTGATGACATTGAATGTGTGACCTCACTTTTCTTCTATATTTTAATAATATAGCCATATAATATAGCAATATGAATTATTTAGTTATAATCTATATTACTTTTTTCATTCTCTTAATTCAATTTTTTTAAATTATATTTTTTTCTGCTTACTTGTCTATCAATTTGGAATTGATACAATTCTCCGTTCCTTTACAATTATCTTTTAATCTTTTTGTCTTTTTTTTCATATGACACTAGTAATATTGCAAATTGTCTGACCTCCTCATTGATCTATTTTTCCCCGAAGAAGTTTGTTGTGTGATCTATTAGGGGAGATAATGATTGTAATTTGGTTTTCCATCTTCTTTATTTTCCTGTAAATGTAACAATTGTAACGGTACTTTTCTCTCTATTGAATTTTTATGTTTATATATATCATCAATTTCCTTGAGTTAAGTTTGGTATGTGTCCATATAGGTTGGACACACTTTGTAGTAACAGATTTGATTTAAAGAGAAAATTTAATTCCCTTTCTATTTTATACTAAAAATACATCCTATAACTTGTGCAACTTACTCATTGGCAAGCATTATGTTTTTTTTGTCATTCCACATGATATTATAAACTTAATATAAATTGAACTAGAAAATTGCTGAGTTGAATTATAAAAATCTTCAATGAAGTAGGAAAACTCATTATTTGTTGCGAGCTTTCAAGAAATATATTGTATTTTTGTTGAAAAATTGAAGACTAGAACTAGTGCATCTTTATTTTTTGGTTGGGGGGGATTATATCACTGATTGAGAAAACTACTTTCTTTATTGAATGTAATAAAGTCAGTTACTACTTATGATCTTTAAAGATTTCAGTTGATTAATAACAACCTTTCAATTTTTCATAGAAGGACTTATTTCTTAATTCAATGATATAACTCAATAATTCGTTCTGTTAACTTAGCTTTTTTGAAGGATTAATTTCGAGCTTTGTTAGTTATATCAATTTAGAATGAATGCTTTATATACCTTAATTCACTTTGTTTGTTCCCCAACAGTTTAAGGTTAGATGCATTACTTGAGTCGAGTGCAAAAATCCCATCGAAGTTTCACTTCCTTGAAAGATAATATCTGCATAGTAGATCATTTGACTTTCCTGCATGATTCTAGATATTATTATAGACAATAATTCCATGAGAACGATTAGAATACAATTAATCCTATCAAAAAGATTGAAAACCTATGGAGCACAAGCTAAGCTTGAAATGATCACCATGTGGCCCAAAAATCCGGTATGAAGTTTTCTACCTTCATGATACTTTTTAACTTTCACTGTTTCAGGCAGCAACACTCTCCATTCTATTAAAATTTCTCTCGTTGACCGTTTTTCTTATGTCAACTAAATGCAAATCATGATTAATTATGCTAGTTTGAAAAGTGTAAAGAGATGTTACATTCATTCAATTATTAAGATGACAATAGGACTTCAATGGAAACTTTATCTACTTTTATACCTTGATCTGAGTGCATTCATTCTTCATTGTAGAAATTAGACTGTCTTCACTAGATATTAAAAACATCTTCCCACAGGAACTCCCTAGTGGCTTTGAAGATTTTTCTTGCTGTGTTGCTCAGCGAGATACAGGCAAAAGATACTTACAATTGTCTTTCTTTAACTTACTTTGTTTACCAATGCAAACCCCAAAACCAACTTAATGTTATAGTGGCAGAGAACTCAACCTTCTTCATTATAATAAGGGAGGAGTTTTAATGATGTCTCAAAAAAGACAGAGCTTTATCAAAGCTATGGGTTGTTCTCAATAATTCGGACTAGCATTGCCAATCAAAATTTCATATGGAAGAAACTCCATTTTTTCTGAGGATTATTCAGTACATTAGGTTTATATCAAATGCATTACGATCAAGCTATGAGATCACTAAAAAGGATCCTTGGACACTAGAACAATTTCATGAGCTTTTCTGAAATTTAATTGCGGAAAAGCTTACTTGGATAGCTGGAGTATTCAGGTATACTAATATTATTTGTACTTTGTTCGCTTTTTAGCTTACCTTGATGATTTAAATAATATTAAATTGAAACTTAAGCTAAACTAAATGTATCCGAAAGTTGAGTTTTGTTTGATTGTGTTTTTCCCAATTGTCTTTAATATATATTAATTCTAGTTATTTTCTATCATATTTTTCTGCTTCTGGAGTTCTATAACATTGAGTAATGAATGCATTGTGCTACCTCTGAGCTTTGAGGTCAATACATCTTTACCTAGACTAGGACCTTTGATTAACTTTGATTACCATTTTTTAATATTATTACCTGACTTTTGATTTTGTTGGCAAACTTGAAATCATTAGTTTATGGATTTTTACAGTTTAAATGTAAGTATTTTTAATCATATTTTTAATTTTTTTATTATATATATTAATATTACTTTCAATATTCATATCTGATTCAATTATTCATTGGGGAATTATCAACTATTAACTATAACTTCCATTTCTATTATTATTCATTGTTTGACTTGATGTGGGATTGTTCGTGTGGAGTATTCTATACAAATATGAAAATAATTAAGGATCTTGCTATTGTTGAATTAAAAATTATCTTGGGTCATACAAACATTTTCTATTTTCAATGAGACGTTGTTTTTTGCTGGTTTTGAGTTTGGAGTATCGCTTTGCACTGGATTCTAAGGAATCACTATATCCAGCTTGTTGTACAATGAAGTTTTCTAGCAAAAAAAGAAGAATTTTTGAGACTACTTGCACTGGGTTTGAAAATTTCGAATAGGTATGCTGACTCATTTTCCAGCTAGACATTGTCAATCTAGGATCAAGTATGTTGGTGCCTGTTGTTGTCTTAAATGTTAGCATTTACATACCTTTGGTTATGTCGATCTAGCGTCAGATTGAGTATTATGGTTGATTTTCTCGTTATTGAAATGTGTTTTCAATGAATTTACATTTTGAATTGCTTCTCTTATCCAATAATGTGATTTGAGTTTCAGATTCAATTGATGAAGTTTGTAAACTTTTTTTACCTTATATGCATTYTATATTGTGTGATTTTGTGAGAATATATAATTCACTAAGGAAGTTTGTAAAYTTCTATTTCTGCATATATAACATGCTTTCTCAATTTCATGATTTTRTGAGAGTAATTGACCAATTAGTTGCTTGCTAAATTCTACTAGGAAAAACACTTATTCTACCTCATCCTCTTAAATTTATGTTTTCACTTGTGTGTGTTGCTCATCAATATATGCGGACTAGTTTATCTAATTTTCAATTTCTTCTAGATAATGGTAATTGATAACAAATAAGAAGATTTGTGAAGTGTATAATGTAGAATTAAATAAGAATAGTCTCATGTTTAGACTCATTTTCTAAATATAAATTTCATTTTGCTTTGTGGCCTGCGTAATGCACAGACGTGATTCCTATGTGAATTTTATGTGTAGTTATTAAAAAAATTCTTATTCTATTTTCTAAGTTCTAATTTTATAATAATAATGACATCTGAAGGGGGGGGGGATGAGGGGGTTTATAGAAGTTCAAAAGTTGATTAAGTTAGATACAATACAACAAAATACGGAAAAGGGCTTTCAGAAGTCACACAAGGTAAAATGAGAGTTTTTTTTCTTGACGCATGGCTTTATGAAATTTGATTCTTTGTTTTCAAATATAAGTATATATAGAGTATAGATAAGGATATGACTTTTAAATCTCTATTATAAAACTCAAAGTTGAATGAACCTTGAAAGTGCATTAAACGAGTTGTTCGCAAGCTGAATACTACGTTGCCAAGTAAGCTCATTATTATCGAGCATGAAAATTTGGCTCAGACTCGTTTATTTATGTATGAACGGTTTTTTATTGAGCGTTCAACGAGTTTGTTCGTAGGCTGTTCACGGAGTGTTTTAGCTCATTGTCGCCCTAGATATGATCTCGAATATCGATATGCCTTTGAATATAGCTATGAATTTGAGTTTTGCTCATCACAATAGAAATATTAGAAATGACAAGAATAATAAGATATTATGACATGTATATATTTTGTACAAAAGCCACGAAATCAAAAGGTTGTTTAACATGCTTGTTTATTCAATGTTAATTTGAATCAAATAGTTCATCAAAATTGTATGAATGGTGATGAAAACAATTAAAACAATAATATGAGTTAATCCTTAAAGGTGAAAGAGTTTTATTAGCATTGTAGCCTCATAAATCCTACCTTTCGTGCATGGTCGAAACAATACCTTTATGCACAATCACTTTTCAATGCCATCTCAATTAACATAGAATTTTTAAAAAAAGAATTGTGTGTTTTGTGTTTGAATGTGCATAATTGAATGTGGTTGATTGTTTTGAATGAGATATGTTTTTAGAATAAGAGAGAATAAGTGTAAGAATTTTAATAATAGTAGGTAAATCGTATTATCGACCTCGAAACGCTAAAGCCAAACTTTTTTTACCAAGACGTTGAAAAGACGAGTGTAACTATGCTAGCAGGCTAGGGCGTTGGTACGCACAAACTTTTGGGAATGGGGGTGCTCACTAGGAGTAGTGCCTCTAAAATATCTCATTTTATTTTATCATTACGCTTGTTTTTTTGGTATTTTTGTTAAGTGTGTCTCATAATTCTTTTGCACAGTTTGACTTAGATTCACACTAACTTAATTTGCTTTGAGTGTTTTGGGTTTTTTATATCTATTTTATTATTTTTAGAAAATCATTTATTAATTTGAAATCATTTTAAAGATAAATAAATATGAGGGGAAAATGAAAAGTTGTGGAAAAATGGAAATAATCACAGAAAATTATTTGAAATTGAAAACATATTTTGAGGTACAATTGGGTTGAATATACGGCTTCAAACCATTTTCATCAAGTTTTTAAGCATTGAAAATCACATTTCAAATTGCAACACAACTTATTATGTGATTGCTTTAATATTTTGGAAATGTTTGCAGTCATAGGATAATATTCTTTAGTTATAAAAAATGGAGACAACTTAGGTGATGTTGGGGTTTTATATCCATTTTTAGAGTCTTTTATTGTTTATTTTAGTTTAGAGTCGTTTTCACTTTGATTTGAGTTTGTGTCTTTTTTTCTACTCACACTCTAACTCTCTAATGATATTTTAGTGTACTTGCACCTTTTCTCCTTCTTGGTGTGATTTTAAGTGCTTGTTTGATTGGCAATTCGAGATGTTTGGATACAGTTTGAAGACCTTGATCGTGTTTTAGGGTATTCGGGGCAAGTTCTCATATGGAGGGATTTGGAGCATCTTGGAACCAAACATCCATTGTCTAGTATGTAGTAGCGCAGTAGCGATCCAATAGTAGGTCGCTACTTTCTATTGGTCTAAGATTTTTGAGGATTTCTAGTAGTGGTCGCTACTTGAAGGTTAGCAAGTTGCTATCTAGTAGCGATCCAGTAGTGGGTTTAGCGGTCGTTACGTAGTAGAGATAGTGGAACTATAGGATCCTCTCGTAGGTCACTACATCCTGCTTAAAATTTTGCTTTGGACGATTATTTGAGTTGGGTCGTCGCTACTATCGTTAATCAATGTACTTAGTAAATTGTGCTGTGATATCACTTTTAACTTAAATCACTTAGGTTTAGGATAAATTGATAACTAATGATAATATAACTTCATTGGGTTTGACCATTACTTTCTCATTACTGTTGTTAGTCATTAGTGTGACAAGTTAGGTTTATTTTGAGTGCACAATGATGGACTTTTAGTAGGTGCTACAAGGCTACAATAATTAATTGACATATTAAAATTGTGTTTACAACAAAAAAATCAATCAAATGCTGAAGCATTAGATAATTCTCTCAAATCATAATAAACACTAATAACTAAAGAAACTATAAATTTAATTATAATACTAATTAAAAGATATTAAAATATATACTTAAATAGGATGCATAATTTGGACATATCATTCACTTAGGATTTTTTTCTCTGTTTTGTAACTCAAAAATGTCACTCATTGTTGTATCTTTTAAAAAAAAACATCAATAGGTAGAGTAAATCATAATAATGGAACAGGGTTGTTTTCAAATTGAGAACCTTACCTATCTAGTAATAAATAATGTTTTGGTTAATTATGTTTTAATTATATACAAAAGTAACAAGTGCATGATGTAGTGATTTTATATCCTTTTTAGAGTCTTTTCTTATCTATTTTGGCTGTTCAAGTTTTTTCACTTTGATTTGAGTTTGTGTTCTCGATTTCTACTTTAAACCTCTAAGGTGCTTTTAGCGTTATGCGTTTTTTCTCTTTCTTTGGTGTGATTTCAGGTAATCTTCAACTTATCGCGACTTAGAGATATTCGAACGTAATTCAAGACCACCTTGAGTGTTTAGGAGTCATTTGAGATAAGATGCGCTGTAGGCTTGGAGCTTTGCACTAGCCAATTGGTCTCTTTTATAGGAGTAGCAAGCTAGTAGCAACCTAGTAATGGGCCGCTACTAGTCCCTTAGGTTTTTTCTTTAGGATTCTGAGAGTAGCGGTTGGTACCCTTATAGGTAGCATTCGCTACCTTGGAGTAGCAACCAGTAGTGGGGGAGGCGCGGCCCGCTACTTGGGCCGCTACACATTCTGGAAATCAAACTTTTGGTTTTGGAGAAGAGTAGCAACAGCGCTACTCTGTTAGTAGTGGATCACTACCCTTTGTTATGCGCATACGTTGAGCTTTTCTTTTTTTTTTTTTTTTTTGAGTGGTGACCCCTTATTCCCAACTTTTAGGCAATAAGGATAACTCACCAGCTTGATGTAATAGATACTTTTTACTTCTACTCTAATTAGAATATTTTTCTCTCTTTTAGTTTGTTAATAAGCTTCGATAATTTGCAGACATTGTTCATTCATCTTTTACAATTATCTGTTGCATTTTGAAGCTTGTAAACATGGAATTCTTAGCTCTAATTTGATATTCAAGCACTAGTAAACATTCTCTAACTCTTGTATGTATTTCTTTATATTCGATTTGGTTATATTCATGATTTGCATTTTTAGAGTTTTATATGAACTTTGTTAACTTTACTTGAAACGTATTATCTTGTTGCRGATTATTAGCGGATTGTTGTGGATTATGTTTGTTATTATGTTTTAAGCATGTGTGAGTAGTCTAATACTAGGGGTGGGTGAATCCCTCATTTCACCGTGTAATTTTCCACTTACTTACCGGAGGTTTATGCGAACATACATGCATTGGGAGGTGGGTTCATACGTTGTGGATGGTGAAGTGAGATCGCGGAGGGTCATGGGGTGCAGRTCGTGGGTTAGGAGGTGGTGAATCGGATTCTATTGTGGTGGCGATTTCGATTCATAGGAAGATGGTGGTGGCGGCAACGACCTGGGTAAGTGAGTGGCGGGTGGCGACGAATTGGGTTCGTCGGTGGATTGTGGTGGCGATTTGGATGGGTGGTGGTGTTGACTTGGGTTCGTAGGTAGTGGGTGGCRATGCGACGATTTGGGTTCGTGGGGTTTTAAATGGTGGTGCGGGCGAAGGCAACTCTTGTTTGGGTGGTTTGGGTGGTGGTGAGATGAAAATGTGAGATTCACATGATGTAAATGGAGAGAAAACAAGGATGTGAGACCCACATGTAAACGGAGTTAGCAAAAGAATGTTTAGAGGCAATGGTTCACAAATATTAGTGTTTTAAAAGATAGTTGTTTAAAAAAAAAGACAATTGTTWGCAAAATGTGGTATGTACATATTTATAAGATAATTATTGACAAATTTTCCTTTAATTAATACTCAACTTTCTATGAACTTTTCCAATCTAATTAGATTAGTTTTATTTTTATGTGACTTAATTGGTTATTTGGTTCATCATATTGTCTCTAATTAATTAGTCTTTTTTTTTTACGAGCTCTAATTAATTAGTCGCCTTAACTAAATATATTTTAGTAGTGCATGATCATGATCTTGTACTAGTGTGCAGTACTTTGTACACATTGGTTAAACTCCCTCCGTTCCAGTTTGTTTTTTACGTTTCCTTTTTGGGTGTTCCCTTTTATTCTTTACATTTCCTTTTTCATACTTTATTTTTTTACTCATTAATATTACTTTCACCCCTAAAACATATCATATTACCCCTTATTTCTTTCCTCATCATTCTTGATTTTCCACCCAAACTTATGTCATCCACTCATTTTTAAATATGAAAATATTGACTTTAATTTTATCGCACAAATCTCAAACAAATTAAAAGAATAATACAACATTCAAGTAATACTAACATAAGTTATCCAAGTATTAATTTCCCTTAATTGACGTGCAATTCTACAAACGTAAAAAACAAATCAAAACAGATGAAGTAATAGTCCTTACGTCAGACATCTCTCACATCTGATTTACAAGTAGTTAAAAAAAATTAGGAAAATTTTATATGGCGGCCTCGAGTTTTTGCAAAATCTATCCACGCGGTGACTTAATAAATTTTCTAAATYCACACCGTGGCCTCGTGTTTTATTAAATTCCACGCAGTGGGCAATTTAGGTGGCTAAGTTAGCCAATTAGTTCTTAACCTGCTGGTTTAATTAAACTAAACCTATGATATTACTAACCTACCCCTAAGTCTATTGAAATTTTAAAGTCAAAATCCTTTTTGCTTATTACTCAGTACTACTTTATTTTCTTCGCGAGTCTTTCCAGCTTATTAAATTTTGCGTTTGCTCATTGATACAAGCTCCAAGTCTTTTTGTTTTTCCTTGGGATTGTTATATTCTGTTGCCAGTATAATCTTTCCAGCTTTCAATTAAATTTTAGTGTGTGATGATGCTTCAGGGCTAATCTTCTTCTCATGGCAATTACAATAATTGCTTGACTTGGTTTATTTGCCTTTGTGAAGGGCTTGAGGCAGCTTTTTGAGTAAGTTGCCTGGAAGTGGGGAGAAGGTATGCTGCAAACACTCGTAAATAACTGGAGAGGCAGTGTTCCTGACCCATTGACTGTTATGCTGTTTTTGATGAGGGCAGTGTGCTACTAGTTATGTTACCTTCAAGAAAGGCCATGGAAGCAATTGATGCAGCATTCACTAGCAAGAGTGTGGTTGTCAAGTTGGGAGACCAGGAGAAGGTGGTTGGAAACACAGTTGACAGCAAATCGCTCAGGAGGAAATCAAAACTAACTTCGGTAGAAAGTTTTTAACTCAACCATGGGGCTGACAGATCTAAACTCGTCTTTCTTCTTCTTAAAGGTAATAATGGGTTCTACATCATTGTTGTCTTTGTTATGTTCATTGAAAGTTCATTCAAAATTGAAGATTCTTGGCGAGGAATTCGACAAACGACAATGGTTGAATGTTTGCAAGAAGAAAGCTGTGTACAGTTGGCGCTGACATGATCATGTCAAACATTGCAAGAGAATTCAGAAGATTGTGCATGATGCAAGGTTTACCAAGCTTTCGAAAGCTATCCAGGGGAGTATTAGAGATTAGGGATGGACAGATCAAACCTCCAGTCAACTGGAATGCTAGACATTGTGTGTTGGTCATGGAAATTTAGGTTGCACCTGAACATGCCAGTACGAGCTATACTCATGCCAAGCAACATATTTGGTAGCATTAAGCAATTTCCTGACTATTTAGTTGGCCAGAGATAGAACTTCCTAAACTAAAACACTGTGATAAAGAGAGGATGTGGGGAGCACCAAAGAATGGAAGAGAGAGCTTACTGAGGAAACAAAGGAAACAAAATCGAACCACAGTGAAGTGTTTCGAAATGTACAATTTGGCCACAAAAGAAGACATGTGGCTTGACATCAGAAGGAGGTGTGTTTTCTAAATAAAGCCATGGTTGATGCAACCACCCCAATGTGCAAGCTGAACAAGGAAAGTTAAAAGTGGCAAAAAAAGAGGAAACACAGAATATCAATCAACAACAGACACTTGCAGTTCCAAAACCAAGAATCACACAACAAGAAGAAGTGGCAAGAAGAAAAGAACACACACACGTCAATGTCACAATCTAATTAGGGAGGTCCTCTGCGCTACCGTAATGTTTAATCGTAGTTGAAAATTAATCTTACTTAGTGGATTTTAACTCTTTTTAGATAATAAGTGTATGTTTGAACTTCTGTATAGTAAACAATGTTCCATGTGTTAGTTATTGAATGTTTTGTATAGCACTATAGTTCATTAATCTCAGTTTAGTTTTTTCTACTTTGTCATGGTTGGAGTTATGGTGTTGTGTAAGTATTGTTTAAAGTCACATATGCCACCATACAGAATAATGAAACAAGTTTCCTCTTGTCAAATTCAAAAATCAAATTGCCACCATATGGAATACTTGTACAAGTTTTAGATTGTTGAATCCAAAAATGAATATTGCCACCATAATGGAAAATTGTACGAGTTTTACGATTGTCGAATCAAAAAATGAATATTGCACACATATGGAATAATTGTCAACATTTTAGAGTTGGTGAATCCAAAGAATGAATATTGCACATATTGAAATAATTGGTGCAGTTTATAGATTGTGTCGATCTAGACAAAAATATTGCCACCATATGAATAATTGTACAAGTTTTAGGTTGTCGATGTCAAACAAACAACTTATTGCACATACAAATTAACTTTCAGAGAAATGATGAAGCAAAGTCGCTAATTGATAATTAGACTTCATAACAAAGATATTGTTGATTTTCGTTCAATGAAAGCACATGCCATTGAAATTGGGCAAAAAACATAGAATGGGGGCAAAAACAAATCATACACCAGATTCGACAATCTAAAACTAATTGTGATTTGTTCAATTGCAAACACAAAGTCCCATTGAAATACCAGATTCGATTACATCAAAATCAACATCCAATTACACCCCTCACTTGAATATCAATATAAGCATAACATCTAAAACCACGAAAATCAACTTCATCACTTTCATCAGGTCTTTGGACAAAGCTTCAACATCATGCTTTAACTCACCAACACCATGAATTGGAGTAGACTCATATACAGCAACATTATCTTCATCCAATTGAACGAACAATCAATGGCAGAACAGGTAGCAAGAGCTTTGGAAATTTAGAGTGATAGGTGAAGAGGGAGAAGAAAGGATAACAATGAAGTATTAATTTGAAAATATAAAATGGGAGGGAAATTAGTTAAGTTGTAAAACTCAAAATAAATTAGGGGCGGGTTAGTAAATTCATAGGTTTAGTTTAATTAAATCAAATTAGTAACTAATTGACTAACTTAGCCACCTAAATTGCCCACTGTGTGGAATTTAATAAAACACGAGGCCACGGTGTGAATTTAGAAAATTTATTAMGTCACCGCGTGAATTTTGCAAAAAACTCGAGACCRCCATAWGRAATTTCTCAAAAAATTAATACTTCTTATGTCAGACATCTCACATCTGATTTAGTCAATAATATTCCTAAAGTAACAACGTAATTAAAAGACATGAATATACTTGGTATTTTTTTTTTTTTTTTTTTTTTTTGAAATAGAATATACTTGGTATATGAAATTATGAACGTGGTGGAACGCATCACCGTCTTCCATGAAACAGAATTTTAAGCAAATTGCAATTTTTATGTTTTTTGTTAGGGGTGAAAGAGAGACAAATTGCAAGTAATTAACAGATTAATAAAGATTAATACAGTCGTCATGATCTCGATCTTATAGATTATTCCTTCTTGTTGAGTGGGTTGACCTTAATGATTTTGCATACATTCACACAATGTAGTTTGTATCACTTATTACTTATCTTTCATATCCACATTCCATGAAATTTATTTCTTAGGAAAATTCTCAATGTCATATTTATTAGCTCTTATTCTCGTCAACTTATTTCAATAAGTTTCGGTAAAAAGAAATTCAATCCTTAAAATATTTGTTAAAATTTCAGTAAAAATAACTTTTGATCAGTAAGAATAAGTTCAATTCAATAAATTTCAATTGATGATAACAGAGCTTTATGGTTTTAATTTCACTCTCGATCTGTTAGCATTTCTCAATTTTAACTCTCAATAGTAGACCTAAGTTTTGATCGATAGTTGACAAAGTGACAATTATAACCATTTATCATTATTGTTTTGGTGCGAATGAGTCATAAGCGCAGGATACATTTACAAGGGGAAAGTCGRGGGTATGAGGTTTCAAGCCTCTGACTACAAGAATCTAGGGGGAGTTAAAGCCACTGATCCAAACCCCTTTTTCATTATTAACTAACACTTGTTAAAAGGATTGATTTATAACTAATTATGATTTTTTTGAACTGAACTAACACAAGCTTTCATTAAATTAAAGTTTGTTTGCTTTGTCTCTCATTATTAAAAACTTATTTCGATTCAATTTTACAAAAGAGGTGAATAAAAGAAGGTTTTTAAAAGAGATATGTGTTCCACACCAACACACATCCATTGTCTACTATGTAGTGACCAGTAGGATCCAATACGTAGGTCGCTACTTGTCTCTATGGTCTAAAGAATTTTTGAGGATTTCTAGTTAGTGGATCGACTACTTGCAAGAGTATGCAAGTTGCTATCTACGTACGCGATCAGTAGTGGGTTTAGCCGGCGTTACCCCACACACACCCTAACGGTAAGTAACGATAGATGCAACTATAAGCGACTCCTTCGTAGGTCCACTACATCCTTGCTATAGATAATTTATGTGCTTTGGACGATTTTTGAGTAATGGGGTGTCGCTACTTCCCCCCAATCGTTAATTCATGGTACTTAGTTAAATTGGGGTGCCTGTGATATCACCTTTTAAACATTTAAATCCTTAGCTTTTAGGAAATGACTAACTAATGATAATAATACACTTCCTATCGCTTTGACCATTACTTTCCCTCATTACTGGTTGTTATCATCAGTTGACAACGTTAGGTTTACTCTTGATCCCCAACTGATGGACTTTTAGTAAGGTGCCTACAAAGGCTAAATAACCATTTTTACATAATTAAAATTGTGTTTAAAAAAAATCAATCAAATGCTGAAGCATTAGATAATCTTTAAAATCTATAACACTATAACATAAGAAACTATAAATTTAAATTATATATCTAATTAAAAGATATTAAAAAATATATAACTTAATAGGATGCATAATTTTGACATATATATCTTAGGATTTTTTTTTGCTCTGTTTTGTAACTCAACCTTCACTACATTGTTGTATTTTTTAAAAAAAACTATCAACAATGTAGAGTCAAATCATAAAATAGACGGAACAGGTTGTTTTCGAAATTGAGAACTTACCTATCTAGTAATATACAAATGTTTGGTTACCAAATTATGTTTTTAATTATATACAAAAGTCAACAGTGCAATGATTTTGTTATTATCCCTTCTTAAGTCTTTTTCTTCATCTATTTGGCTGCTTTCAAGTCTTTTTCAACTTGATTTGAGTTTGTGGTTCTCGCATTTCTACTTATACCTCTAACGGCTCTTTTACGCGTTTATTGCTGTCTTTTTTCTCTTTCTTTTAGGTGTGATTTTTCAGGTATCTTCACTTATCTCTCGATTAAGACTATTTGACGTAATTCAGACCACCTTGAATCGTGTTTACGGAGTACATTTGAGACTAAGATCCAGCGCTGTAGGCTTGGAGACCTTGCCACTAGCCAATTTGGTCTCTTTTTATAGGAGTAGCAAGCTAGTAGCAACCTAGTATGGGAATCCGTATCAGTCCCTTAGGGTTTTTTCTCTTAGGATCGAGAGTAGCGGTTGGTACCCTTACAGGTAGCCATTCGCTACCTTGAGTAGCACCAGTAGTGGGGGAGGCGCGGCCCGCTACTTGGCCGTTACAAAGAATCTGGAAATAACTTCTGGTTTGGGAAAGTAGCAAACACGCTACTACTGTTTAGTAAGTGGACACACCCTTGTATGCGCATACGTTGAGCTTTTCTTTTTTTTTTTGTTTTGAGTGGTGACCCTTATTCCTCAACTTTTAGCAATAAGACATACTCACCAGCTTGAATGTAATAGATATTTTTACTTCTAATCTATTAGAATATTTTTTCTCTCTTTTTAGTTTCGTTAATAGCTTCTAATTTGCAGACATTGTTCATGTGTCTCTTTACAATTAATTGTTTAGCATTTTGAGCTTGTAAACATTGATTCTTATCTATTGATATTCAAGCCACTAGTAACATATTATTATGATAAAGTATTTCCTTTATATCGATTGGTTATATTCAGATTTGCACTTTTAGAGTTTATATGAATATAGATATATATATATATATTATTATCTTGTTGCAGATATATAGATTCGTTGTGGATTATCGTTTTATTATGTTTAAGCTGTGTGAGTAGTCTAATATAGGTGGGTGAATTCCCATATATAGTGATTAATATCCATTACTTACACGAGGTTTATGCGAACATAAGCTTGGAGGTGGTTCATACGTGTGGATGGTGAATGAGATCCCGCGGGGGTCATGGGAGTGAGGTCGTGGTTAGGAGGCTGGTGAATCGGATTCTATGTGGGCATTTCGAATCATAAGGAAGAGATGGTGGATGCGGCAAACAGCACCTGGGTAATGGTGGACGGGTGGCGCCGATTGGGTTCGTCGGTGAATTGTGGTGGCGAATTTGGATGGGTGGTGGTGTTGATGGGTTCGTAGGTAGTAGGGTGGCAATGCGACGATTGGGTTCGTGGGTTTTAAAATCGATGGTCGCGGGCGAAGGCAACTACTTGTTTGGGTGGTTTTGGGTGGTGGTGAGATGAAAATGTGAGATTCACGATGATGTAAATGAGAAAAACAAGATGTGAGACCACGCATGTAAAACGGAGTTAGCAAAAGAATGTTTTAGAGGCAATGGTTCACAATAATTAGTGGTTTTAAAAGCATAGTTGCTCTAAAAAAAAAAGAAATTTTTGCAATGGTGAGTATAGTAATATTTTAATCACAGATAATTATTGGACAAATTTTCCTTAATTAATATCTCAACTTTTCTATGAACTTTCCAATCAATTAGATTAGTTTTTATTTTATGTGAGCTTAATTGGTTATTGGTTCATCATATTGTCTCTAATCTAATTAGTCTTTTTTTTTTACGAGCTCTATTAATTAGTCCGCCTTAATAATATATCTTAGCTAGTCGGCTGATGATGATCTGTACTAGTTGTCAGTACTTTGTACAATTGGTTACTCCGACGTTCCAGTTTGTTTTTCGTTACATTTTGGGCTGTTCCTTTTATTCTACATTTCCCTCTTTCATACTTTATTTTACTATTTATTACTTTCCACCCCTAAACATATCATGATTACCCACTTATTTCTTTCCTCATCATTCTGATTTTCCACCAACATTATGTCATCCAATATTTTAAATATGAAAATATTGATTTATTTTATCGACAAATTCAAACAATTAAAAGAATATACATCAAGCGTAATACTAAATAATTATCCAAGTATTAATTTCCCTTAATTGACGGCAGATTCTACAAACGTAAAACAACAAATCAAAACAGAATGAAAGTAATAGTCTTACGTCAGACATCTCTCACTTGATTTACAGTAGTGTAAAAAAATAGGAAAATTTTTTTTGGCGCTCGAGTTTTTTTGCAAAATCTATCACACGCGGTGGCTTAATAAATTTTCTAATCACACGTGGGCTCGTTGTTTTATTTAAATTCCACGCAGTGGGCAATTTAGGTGGTAAGTTAACCAATTAGTTCTTAACTTGACTGGTTTTACATTAAACTAAACCTATGATATTACTACACCCCTAGTTCTAATTGAAATTTTAAAAGTCAAAATCCTTTTTGCTTATTATCTCAGTACTACTTTATTTCTCTCGCGGAGTCTTTCCAGCTTATTAAATTTGGCGTTTGCTCTTGATACAACTAAGTCTTTTTGTTTTCCCTTGGATTGTTTAATATCTGTGTATCAATCATTTTCCAGCTTACAATTAATATTTAGTGTGTGAGTGATGCTTAGGCTATCTTTGTCTCAATGGCAATTACAATAATCTGCTTGACCTGATTTACTTTGCTTGTGAAGGCATTGAGGCCAGCTTTGAGTAAGTGAATGGCCTGAAGTGGGGAGAAGGTATTGCGCAAACATCGAAAAACGAGAGCATGTGTTCTCGACCATTCGATGTATGCCTTGTTTTGGAGGGCAGGTGTGCTACTAGTATTTTACTTCAGAAAGGCATGGAAGCATTGCTGCAGGAATTCAATAGCAAAGGTGTGGGTTGTCAAGTTGGGAGACAGGAGAGGTGGTGGAGAACAAAGTTTGACACTAAAATACGCTCAGAGGAAATCAAAACTAACTCGGTAGAAAGTTTTTAATCTCACATTGGGGCTGACAGATATAGACTCGTCCTTTCTTCTTTAAAGGTAATAATGGTTCTATATCATTGTTTGTCATTTGTTTGTTCATTGAAAGTTCATTAAAATTGAACGATTCTTGCGAGGAATTCGCACAACGACAATGGTTAGAAATGTTTGCAAGAAGAACAACTGTGACAGTTGGCGCTGCAAGATCCATGTCAAACATTGCAAAGAATTCGAAGATTTGCAGATGCAAAGGTTTTTACAAGCTTTCGAAAGCTACCAGGGGAGTATGAGATTAGGGATGGACAGTCAAAATCCCTCCCAGTCAACTGAATGCTAGAACTTGGTGTGTGGTTCATGGAATTTTATGGGGCACTGCAAACATGCCAGTAGAGTATACTAAGCAAGGACATATTTAGGTAGATTAAGCAATTTCCTGACTATTTAAGTTGGCCAGAGATACAGAATTCCTAAAAAAACCACCTGTGATAAGAGAGGTGGGGAGCGCACAAAGAATGGAAGAGAGATGCTACTGAGGAAGACAAGGAAAAAAATCAACACAGTGAAGTGTTCAAAATGTACAATTTGGCACAACAAAGAAGACATGTGGCTTGAATCGAGAAGGAGGTTGGTGTTTTCTAAATAAAGCATGGTTGATGCACAACCCCAATGTGCAGCTGACAAGAGAAATTAAAAGTGCGCAAAAAAGAGGAAACACAGAATCATCAATCCAACATCGACACTTCAGTCAAGAACCAAGATCAACACAACAAGAAGACAGTGGCGAAGAAGAAAAGAACAACACACGTCAATGTCAATACAATTAGGAGTCCTCTGCGATAGTAGATGTTTAATCCGTAGTTGAAATTATCTTACTAGTGTGATTTACTCTTTTTTAGATAATAAGTCATGTTTGGACTTTGTATAGAGTCAAACATGTTCACTGTGGTAGTTAGTTGAATGTTTTGTATACACTTATGTTTCATTAATTCAGTTAGTTTTTTCTATTGTCATGGTTGGAGTATATGTATTGTGTAAGTATTGTGTTAAAGTACATATGCCACCATACAGAATAATGAAACAAGTTTCCCTTGTCAATTCAAAATAAATTGCCACCATATGAATTTGGTACAAGTTTTAGATTGTTGATCCAAAAATGAATATTGCCACATATGGAAATAATTGTACGAGTTTTGATATGTCGAATCCAAAAATGAATATTGACACATATGGAATAATTGTACAATTTTAGAGTTGTGAATCAAAATGAAATATTGCACATATTGAAATATTGTGCAAGTTTTTAGATGTCGATTATGACAAACAATATGCCACATATGGAATAATGTACAAGTTAGGTTGTCGAATGCTTAAACAAACATATTGCTCATACAAATTAAACTTTCAAGAATGATGAAGCAAAGCTTCGCTAAATTGAATAATTAGACTTCAATAACAGATATTGTGATTCGTTTATTGCAAACACAATCGCCATTGAACATTAGGGAAAAACAGTAGAATGGGGGCAAAAACAAATCAAATACCAGCATGACAATCTAAAAACTATTGTGATTTTGTTAAGTTGCAAACAACAAAGTCCATTGAAATACCAGAATTC
>SNQN01002625.1:13378-46806 GCA_008642245.1 Bassia scoparia | reverse complement strand
TTTTAGACAAATAGACCATAAAATACGTAGTTAGAGACCTCATTAGTTAGGCTATGTTCAATTGTTTATTTTTCTGATCTGGTTTAAATTTTTTCTTAAATCTCTCTGGTCCATTTATCTTAATGTTAATCGTTTTTTTGTTCTTAAAACTTTCTCTAATTGTTTTTTTTTTTGAAATAATCTGCAACTTGAATATTTTTCAAGGAGTATTAGCCTAGATTGCTTAACTAGTAAACCAAACATAACTTACAAAATAGGTTGTACTTGTCACATTGTTTATATTGAAAAATGGGTATATGTTACATTTCAATTATTGACCAAAAAATAAGGTCTAAATTGTAATTAAATTTAAAAGTGCTCAAAAATAAAACAAAAAAACACAATAATGTAACATGGAATTTCCCGTATTTCATTCTAATAAGATTACTTGCTATCCGTACTTAATTTTACACAAATGTGAGCTTAGCTAAATTACATAATAACTCGATTGAGTTGGTCATAAGATATTCAAGTTCAATCATTGAGTTGTTCGCATTGAGAGGGCCCAACACTTAATGAGTTGTACTCGCAGCAAGCCAAGTTCGACTCGACTCGCATTCATAATCACCTTATTTCTTAGTTTGAATCTTTATTTTTAAAGGAAATTACTGTTCAATAATCCATGTATCACCCTTGTTTTAGTTTGAAAGGTCAAAAATCAAACTTAAAAAAATATATTCTTTCCGTAACATAAAACTTGTAACACTTTTTATATTTGGATATAACAAAAAATTTTGCAACAATTACATAACTTTCCTCAATTGTTAAATTATTAATGGCAAAATTACCATATTTTTTAGACCACTCTTACTAATTGACATTGTTTTGTCTGTTTCTTTTGATATTATTTCTCTTCTTTTATTTTGGGACTATTTCACTAATTCATTACCTAATCTACTATTAACTTATTTTGCATTGAAACAAGTGTTAATACAACTGTTGCATTTATTCCGTTASACCGTTATGGAGGGAGCACATAACAACATAAGCAATGACACAATGTACCAATTGATCATAAGTTTTTAATTAAGTACTTAAAACCCTTTTTAAAATGTAAAAATCAAGATTTTAAAGTAAATATATATTTGTACTTGTATATAACAAGACCATAAACTTCTGGTTAAAACCTTAATATTTTAGAAAGACCAAGACTATCTTGCATGGTCGTTATATGTAGTGTAAGAAAATTGCGGAAGGGTCACTAAAATGCTTATAAATAGCATCCAAATAATCTCAATGTATCATCAACAAAATAAACACATACTACAAGAAACTTCATACTAGTGCTTAAAAAACAAATTGTTGATCTCATCAATATCAAATGGAAAGCCAACTAGTAGGAAATGCTGAAACGCCATTTATGCGACGTCTACGACCTAACCCAAAATCAGACAAGTTCAAGGTGAAGAGGTTCCACCATATTGAGTTTTGGTGCGGTGATGCAACCAACACGAGCCTCCGCTTTTCGCAGGGGCTCGGCATGCCGTTGGTTGCCAAATCCGACCTCTCCACCGGCAACTACGTCCATGCATCCTACGCCGCATGTAGCGGCGACATCTTTTTCCTCTTCACCGCTCCTTACGCTCCTTCCTCGGATTCCGCTGCCACTRCGGCTATCCCTACGTTCAACTACGAGGCCCATGCCTCTTTTGTGTCCACTCATGGCCTCGGTGTTTGCACCGTGGCCCTTGAGGTGGAGGACGCCGAGGCTGCCTACGCAGCTAGCGTGGCAGCTGGGGCGCTCCCCTCCTCCCCGCCCATCGTCTTGGAGGACGAACACGGGCAAACCACCCTTGCTGAAGTCCAGTACTTTGGCGATGTGGTCCTTAGGTTGGTTAGTTTCAGCCATGCACATGAACCAACTTATAATTACTTCCTACCCAAGTTTTCTCCAATGCACACCTCTGACCATACCATGCCACGTGGCGAGTTCGGTCTAAAGGGCCTAGACCACGTAGGGGCGACCGTGCCTGAGCTAGCCTCGGTCATGGAATACGTGAAAAACATAACAGGGTTCCACAACTTTGAGAAGTACGCAACCAAGGACTTGGTTGCCGGTCTCAACGAGTCCGGCCTCGAGTCCGTGTTCTTAGCCAACAACAACGAGTCCATCATCCTCAACTTCAGTGAGCCGGACTCCGGTGCRAGGAAGAGCCCCATGGAGACCTACCTCGAGCGCAACCAAGGCTCAGGGGTGCAACACCTAGCCCTCATAACAGATGACATATACACAACCCTAAGACAAATGAAAAAGAGATCATTGTTTGAGTTCATGCCACCTCCTGGCAAAGAATACTACCAATACTTGAAAAAGTGGGTTGGTGATGTTTTAACAGATGAACAAATAAATGAGTGTGAGATACTAGGGCTCAAAGTTGATAGGGATCATGAAGGTCTTATAATACAGACTTTTACGACTCCGGTTGGCGATAGGCAAACCGTATTCATCGAGATCATACAGAGAATTGGGTGTATGGTTGAAGGTGAAGATGGCAAAATGTACCAAAAAGGTGGGTGTGGTGGCTTTGGTAGGGGCAATGTTTCTCAGTTGTTCAAGTCCATGGAGGACTATGACAAGATTCTTGAGAACTCATCAAACCTTTTGGACTGCAAAGCCTAATGTTGAATCCGCCCCGCAATCCGGCCATCGRATAAGCCTATCAGTATAGGCAATTTGTGTTACTGTCCCACTTTTTGCGTATCATATGTATGWTATCATTTCCGAAGGGAAGCCTTGTTGCACTGGTTAAGGTGTCGTTGTGTGATTTGGGGATCACGGGTTCAAGTCCTAGGAGCACCTTCTTTATCATATAATATGATAAGGGAATGCTTGCCCCCTATACACCTTTGTGGTGGGACCCTCTCYCGGACCCTCGCCTAGCAGGGATGTCAACATGCACGCGGCTGCCTTTTTATGTATGTTATTTATTTCATTGTATTTTCTCTAAAGTGGTATAAATAAAATAAAAAGTGGGACAAATATCGCTTATTTATGTAATAATAAGATCACTTAATTATGTAATTAGTGATGATGTGTCTTATTGAAAATGATTTGTAATTACTGCTTAACCTAAGCTTTGCAATAATAAGAAGTTGCGTCCAAAAAATGCGACATCATTTATGTATTTCTGAATTTACAAGAACATGGAAAGTTAAAAATGCACAAAACCAGGAAATTTTAATTTGATGAAAAGAAACTGAAAAAAAGAACTCGGTGAAGCTCAGATCAAATTTATGGTTTGAACTTTGAAGAGAACTCGGAACATTAACCCTATGTTTGGATACTAAGAAATGAAAAGAAAGGAAGGAGTGGRAAGAGAAAGGGAAGGATACATTTTCTCATGTTTGTTAAAAAAAAAAATTAGGGGTAGAAAGGCCGAAGGGGAGGGAGAGGGAGGGATTAGCTAAGCTTCATTCCCCCAAAACTAAAACAACATGACAAAAAAAATATACTCCCTCCGTTCTTTAGTTGTTCCAATTTTCATTTTGCGATGTTTCCAATTATTTGTTGCAAACCAATTCGTGTTTGTAGCAAATTAACGCCGTTACTCTTATCAATTGTGTAAGATCACCCCTTAACTTTAATTAGTGCAAATCCATCCCTAAGATTAAAATAGTGCAATACCCAAAATTAATAATAATCTTATTTTAAATATTTATTTTATTTATATAAATGACCGAAGTATTAATTGCATGTATTGAATTATTAAATATTTTGTTGTATTTTGCAATAAAATAGTGAATAGATAGATTAAATTGATGCTCTAAATTGGAAATTGTAGGGTGACTTGCTTAACTAAAAACTAAGGTGTTACATTCACAATTGGTGCAAGTTCGGAGGTTGATTTGCTACTTGGGGTCAAATCAATCTAAAAATTAACTTTTTTTTTTTACTTTTTACCTACTTTATTTACTCTAACGTTAATAATTACCTTTCTAAAATCAACTTTCATTGTTTTACCCAATCTATTCAGCCAAAATTAGTTTTCCTAAAAATTTTCATTCACAATTACTCTTTAGCTAACTTACACAACTTTTTATCTAACTTACTCATCTTTTTAATCTAACTCAAACAACTCTAACAACAGTGTCAATTGGTATGGAACATCTAATAAAAAACGGAGGAGTAGAGTAATGAAAAATCTCTATTATATAAGCCAAGGGGGGAGCAATGGTGTCCCCTATGCAAAGACTTATATACCCTGACAAATAAATTATCTATTCAATTTTTACCAATTAATTCCTTCTATTTAAAACTACATATAAGGGAAGTTTCAATTTACAAAATATTCTAGCCATATATATGCATAGCAAAATGAGAATTTTTTATTTTGAATAATAAATTGATACAACTAAACAATTTTCGAATAATAATTATAAACCAAAGTTTAAAAGTTTAATTTCAACTTAAATAGTAGTTAATTTTTTGTTTATTTTGACATTATTTAGGCAGCATAGCGTGCAAAGAAAGCTAGTAACAATTTGAAACGAACGCTTGATCCTCCCCACGTAATCCCTCTCTTTATCTCCTGCTACTATCGAAAGTAGGGTGTATTGCTTTGATCGTCAATAAGACTCAATACTATCAGCTACTTTGGATTTTTCCTTATTTGCTGATTATGTGTTACTATCATCTGATCCTAGCATTCTACTGTTGTCAGCTTCCATGTAGCAAATTGAAGGAAAGATAGGAAATTTTCGGCATATTAATATTGTTACTATTAAAATAAACAGCAGAGAAGCCAGATTACTAACTGCTTGCTCATTTTCATGCAAACCTAACAGCTGTGGTGTCATACAAGATTTTCATTAATAAAACCTTAAGCTTTCTTCTGTATTTTGCATACTTGTATACATGGTTGAGTTTTGTTTTTCTACAAAAGTACAGCACATGTATGATGAACATGTTATTTTTCTAGGTRTTGAAGCAACAGCTCATAAGCAAGGAACCTTGCTTCAGCAGATTCATTCATGTGCGTCCAAGAGAAGATAAGCAATACCTTTAACTCCTTCGAATAATGAGTGAGGGCAGTCACCTCGATCAGAGCATAATTCCATCGGCAATAAACCTTCAAGCTCTATCTTGCAGAAAACAAGCAAGTGATTTAGCCCTATACAAAATACTAAGCAATAACCATTGCCAGTTACATAGTATAGGGTAAGAAACATGCTACATGTAAGCGTTCCTGCTGTTACCTGGCAGATCCCAACTTTTTAAAAAAGTCCTCGGTTCCAACTACCTAGCAGCCTGTAACAGTTTCATACCTCCAAAAGCCTGCCCATTTGAAAAGATGAATCTAAATACAGATRCCATAACATATATACAAAGCAGGAGTCAGGAAATGGCAACCCTTAAAGCCTGCACCAATATCCAAAATGGAAAAAGAAACTACCGAAGTATTAGACATTGATGTTACCTGAGATGCTTGTCACAGCATAAAACAGATTTCACATCGTCTTGCTCGTCACTCCACTGAGGAAACAATCTCTAATCATACAGCATAAATCAGATTTTGCATCATCTTGCTTGTCTGGTGTCAGCTCCATATCCATCAAGTTGTGCATGTTTCCGTTCCAGCGAAACCAATTTCTAAGATTTTTTAACATGCCACTCATACTTCAATGGGAATCTCCACTCCTAATTTTTTTCCAACCTCAATCATGTCAGTGACAATTTCCCTCTGGATTAAGCATTCAACGTATCAGTGTATCACATTATAACAAAAATGTCAAAGACCTCTAAAGTAAAAGACTTTGGAGAAGGGGGGAAAAAAATAATAAAAACAGCAGGATGAAATACCATGATGGAATCAGATATGATGCATCTGCCAACATGCTTGTTTAAGGAACACGGTCACAGAAATCCAGCACTTCCATAAAGCAACTCATATGGAAAGGCAGTCAAAAGTGCAGCACTGACCAGAAAGAGTCCCTAAAAAATGATTCATCTGTCTGTTTCAATTGTTTATAAGAGCACATTATTTCATCTGGAACTCTGGAAGATACCTGTTAAAACTCTATTAGGTCTTCATCATTGTTGTAATCTCTTTCCTCAGATATGATTTCTATTGTCTAGATGAACGTATCTAATCAAGTGTCATGGACCCTTCGAATAAAACAGGATGATCAATTTCTGCAACTAAGCAAGCGAGTAAAGTGTAGATAGCATCTGATTTGAWGTGAGATGTGTCACCAGAAGTGAAGACACTAACACCATTATCCACATTTATCCAACTGCATCCTGCAAGTTTCTTGACCTCTTTTCCTTTCATCTTCTTCCTTATCCTCCCAACCTCATCCCAGTTCTCCTCAGCAGCATATACATTAGCCAATTGCACATAACGAGACCCACTTTCACCTTCAAGTCTCAAGAGCTTCTCCTCTGCTTCTCTAGCCCATCCTAAATTCCCATTGGTCCTGCAAGCATTTAGATAAGCACCCAGTAACACAGCATCTGGTTCGAAAGGGATGCTTTCCATGAAGGCAGCAGCCTTGTCCAGCTGATGAGCCCTTCCATAGAGATCAATCATACAGGCAACGTGCTCGCCTTCTGGTTGGATATTATAATCTCTTTCCATGGCGTTGAAATATTTTTCACCTGATTCCACCAAACCAGCATGCCGACAAGTTGACAAAAGAGACACAAAAGTTGCAGCATTTGGCATAATTTTTCTTTTACACATCTCCTCAAATAATTTAATTGCCTCGCTTTCTTGCCCATGATGACCATAGCCAGCAATCATCACATTATAAAGGACTGAGTCTTTTTCTTTGATTTCGAAGAAAATTCTCTCTGCATATGTTATGTGGCCACATTTTGAGTACATATCAATCATTGCACTCAGTAGTTTACCATCCAGTTTCATTCCAGTCCTCAACATGTAACAATGAATCTGCTTGCCAGGCTGCAACGAGGCTTGTATAGCACACGCACCCAGCAGAGTCATTAATATCAAAACATCCGGAATATTATTTTCCTGCGCTAGCAACTCAGTGAACAGCTCAAATGCTGCTTCACAACATTGAGATTTTACATATCCGGAAAACAATGCTGTCCAAACCACAGGGTTCTTCTCAAGCAATGTGTCAAAAAGCCTTCGGGCTTCCACCATGTTTCCCATTGACGAATATGCCACAATCATTGAAGTGATGGAGAAGGCATTCCTAATACCGAATCTTGTATAAGCTGACATTGCATAATCCATACTTCCACATTTACAATAGACATCAACAACACCACTACTAATAAACGAATTCTCAATAAGTCCAGCCTTCAAAACATGTGCATGAACTTCCTTCCCAAGCTTAAGGTTCCTAGCACCTGAACAAGCACCTAAAACGCTAGCAAATGTATGATTGTTTAATCTAACCCCACTTTCCATCATGCATGAAAACAATCTCAATGCCTCTTCATGAAAACCATTTTGCACAAAACCTGAAATGATTGTGTTCCATGATATAGTGTCATTCAACTCAGCTTCATGCCAAAAGGTATCCAAAGCCAATTCCAATTCACTCTCTCTGCAGCAAGCAGCAACCACTGCATTCTTTGAGACCGAGTCCAAAACATCCCTACGGTCATTAAAAACTTGAACAGCATCTCGGAAASACCCACATTTAGAATACATATCAATAAGAGAACTGCAAGAAAACCGACTCGAATCGTTCCCACTTTTGACCATATAAGAATGCAATTGCATTCCCAAAGACCCCAATGACAACCTAGCAACCAAGTTCAGCATAGTAGTGATAGTGAACTCATCAATGCCAATGCCACCACCACTAGTCTGAAGTGATTTATGCATCTCAACAAACAGTCTAATAGCACTCGTCTCGTACACGTGCTCGTGCTCGCCGTCASCAGCATTGACATACCCAGCTAGCATAGAATTGTACGTCACCAAATCTTTGCATGGTGACGTGTAAAAAAGATGTTCAGCAGTTTGAACGTCATGATTCTTCAAATGGGCAGCAATAATGGTGTTCCAAGAGAATACATTTCGTTCAGGCATTCCAACAAACAGTTTGTGTGCATGCTGTGGAAGACCATGTCTTGCATAAAAATGGATGAGTTGATTGGATATGAAGATGCTGGATAAATATCCTGACTTTATGGCTTGACAATGAAACAGTATAACCTCTCTCAGGGAATTCAGATGCATTTGATCGCAAATTCTGAAACCCTGAAAAAGGGGGATTAATTTAAAAGACAGGGCATCAAATGGGTGCAAATTAGCTTTGCATTTGAGGAATATGCGAGTAATGTGACCTTGTTTAATTGTAGTTACAAATAAGCATATGAGTATATGACTAAGTAACTAACATGCGACGAATGTTTGTCCTTATAGCACCTCTATACATAGCATGGTCAAAATAATAAATTAAGTATAAATAATATTTGACGCGTTCAGACTTTATTAGTATGAGTAATACGAAGTATATTGATAGGCAGGTTAGCGCAAATTATTCGTTGGAAATTAGATGGACCCCCACTTCAAGCCCGTCACATCAATATTCAATGTTTAGCATTAAATATTTAATGTTTTGTATTCAATATTCAACTCTACTTCATCTTATTTTATTGTATACTTTGTATTTGCAACTCACTGSAAAAGCTGCCTATTTCAAATCAGAAGAATTTGTGAATTCTGATAGAATGATTGGATACAAAGAGAAGTTGGTACTTATGAGTTGGAGATCAAGTTCGGATTATGTCAATTGTGGTGTGTATTTAATGCACCATATGGAGATATTCAATGGGCATGAAGATTGGACTTGCCAATTCTCAAATTCTAATCAGGTAATTAAGATAGATTGTTTAGAACNCAGCATTGACATACCCAGCTAGCATAGAATTGTACGTCACCAAATCTTTGCATGGTGACGTGTAAAAAAGATGTTCAGCAGTTTGAACGTCATGATTCTTCAAATGGGCAGCAATAATGGTGTTCCAAGAGAATACATTTCGTTCAGGCATTCCAACAAACAGTTTGTGTGCATGCTGTGGAAGACCATGTCTTGCATAAAAATGGATGAGTTGATTGGATATGAAGATGCTGGATAAATATCCTGACTTTATGGCTTGACAATGAAACAGTATAACCTCTCTCAGGGAATTCAGATGCATTTGATCGCAAATTCTGAAACCCTGAAAAAGGGGGATTAATTTAAAAGACAGGGCATCAAATGGGTGCAAATTAGCTTTGCATTTGAGGAATATGCGAGTAATGTGAGTATGTGACCTTGTTTAATTGTAGTTACAAATAAGCATATGAGTATATGACTAAGTAACTAACATGCGACGAATGTTTGTCCTTATAGCACCTCTATACATAGCATGGTCAAAATAATAAATTAAGTATAAATAATATTTGACGCGTTCAGACTTTATTAGTATGAGTAATATATTGATAGGCATGTTAGAACAACTAAACCAGAGGTCCAGACTCCAGAGGCGGAAGATCACGCGGGTCTGAAGGGGCCCGGCCAACTTTTAAATATTTTAAAATAATTTAGTTAAAAATAGGTAAATTTATAAGTTTGACTTTCGTCAAATATGTTAATTTTTTGTTAAGGTCCCTTGAATATAGAATCTTAGTTACACCCTTGATCTAAATAGTGCGTGAATAGTAAATGAACAATGCTTGAATTTGGACAAAAAGTCATGTGTTACATGCCTACATATCTCTTTGCACTGCGTTTAGGAAATAACAAGTAATTTGGCATGGTCTTTTTATAAAGAGTAATTTGCAAATAACAAAAGATACATGAATATTAAATCAGTCATTGACAATATTTTGAAAGTAAATCACAATGTTTGTGAAAATCATGGTCAATGAAATGCAAAATATTTTTTGGGATTTTCTACGGGGTACCCCTGTGGATTTTCAAATTCTATGAAATACCCTTACTTTTTTTTTGCTTCCATAACAAACCCTTATTATACGCATTTATTGCTTCACTTGCCCTTAATGAATTTTCTGTCAGTTTCTGTCAAAATTTTGGTTAGAATTAACCATACCCTAGTTAAGTCTTCTTTTTTCAATGGTCAATTGACCTACGTTTTGATCACTTCATACCCACGTTCAAAACCATTCCTCTTCTCTCTTCTCTTACACTGTGCTCAACTCTTCAACTTCTCTTTCAATATTTTCGCTGGAATTCATCGGTTTTATGTATTTTTTGCCTTGTGTTCGTGTTTTGAACTCATTGGACTCATAAAGTTTCGATCTTTGCTGGGGTTTTTCACGTTTGACGTTGCTAAGGTATGATCTAAAACCTTTGTACATTTTCTGTTTTTTTTCGCAATTAATTTTGAACAACTTCATTTTTTGTTGATATGTTGTTGTATGTCTGTTAAGAATTGCAATTTTTTGGTATTGATTTTGTTGTTAAATTTGTGGGAATATGTAAAGGCAATTGTTGTTTTTTTTGTGAATGTCGATTTGTATTCAAAGTGTTTTGCCAAATTTGTAATGTCATGATTGTTTAGGGTTTAATTTCGTTGCATGTTTGTGATTTGTTCTTTGTTTGTTGGTTGCAGTATGGATTCTAGAGTGCTTAGGGTTATTTATGAATCAATTGTGGTTGAAATACCTGTTAAGGATACTGATGAGTGTCTACTCATTGATGTCATTAACGACATATGTGAGGCCTTTGATAGTAGAGATTATCAATTGCCTGCAAACCCATGGTTGCATTATGTGTATGATGAAGAGGATATGGCTTTGACTGATGACAAAACTTTGATGACTATGTTTGGGGTGATTAATGAGAAGGTCATTGATGTTTTTGTGGTTGGGTTGGATGGACCTTGTTTCATATGGGGTTTAGCTAGGCAAGTAGGGATAAATAATAACCAATCACCTGCACCAAAAGGGAAGTTGCCTGTAAGGAGGAGCCAGAGAGTGAGTGCATGTAATGCAAGTCCTTCCAAAACCAATTCCACTGTTATCAACTCTCAACAAACTCCCCCTCAAACCAGAAACTTGTTGTGCTTTTAGAAGAAATTCCAACATCACCTCCACACATATCTAACTTATTTGAGCAAGGGGCCTTTGATTCTTTTAGAAAATTTGTCATTAAATACCCCGTTTTTGTCCAAGTTTAGAAACAACTATCCGAATTTCATTTTATTAAAAATAACTACCCACTTTCGTATCAAAGGTTAAAAACCCTACTCACTTTCATTTTCCGGCGAAAAAATGAATATTCCGACGTATGGGCCCAACCTTTCCCTCCAAACCTCCTCTATTCTTTGCAATTACCATTTTGCCCTCTTTTTTTATTACTCCTTTTACTTTCTCTCTCCTCTTAATCGTTACTCTCTCTCCTCTTAATTAGGATTGTACAGAGTTTGGTCTGAACCGTAACCAAACCGGACCAAATCGCATTTTAACGGTTTGGTTTGATTTACAGTTTATAAAATTACGGTTTGGTTTATGATTTTTTTGTTAATACGGTTTACGGTTTGTTTTGGTTTTATAAAAATTATAAACCAAACCAAACCGCAACCCAGTAAACCGTATTTTAATATTTATATCATTTTTAAATACAATTAAATTAGTTTTACATATATAAAAATTTATAGAAAAGAAAAAAACAACAATAATCAAAATATCTCATCATTTATATGGATAAGAGGTTAGGTTTAGGGTTAATATTTATTATTATGGTCAATTTATTTAATATTTATTATATGTTAGCATTTGATTGTTATTTTTAATTTAATATAATTTTAATTCGTTTTTCAATCCCTTAAACTTTATTATAAGTTAATCAAGTAATATTTAACAATTTTTGGGGGAAAAAAATATCTACTTGTTATAAACCTTGGTTCRATTTGGATGCTAATATRGTTTGGTTTGGTTTGGTTTGAAAAAATGACCAAACCGTATTWTGCGATTTRGTTTGGTTTGRCACTCAAACCGCACCAAACCAAACCGTGTTCACCCCTACTCTTAATCCCTCCATCTTACTCTGTTCCTTCTTCACTCCGACATCATCTTCAATTTTCTCCTCCCAATCAAAGTCAAAACCCAAAACCAGAACCAAAACCCAAACAAACCATGTTCTTCCTAAAACAAGAACCACTGCCACAGACTCTCCCTCACTCGCAACCCTCACTCAGTCTTCTCCTCCTCACCACCACCGCAGCACCACACCACCACCACAAAATTTTGGCCAAAACCTCCACCACCACCACCACCACAATATTGAAATAGCGCCCTCAATAAAGCAACTAGTAGCAAATTATCAAGTAATTGGGTTTTTGGCACAAAACCACCACTACCATAAAATTTTGGCCATAAAATTGAATTTTTGACTTATATCCAACTTCATATTAGCATCAAACTAACTAACAACAACAATTCAAGAAAATCCCAAATTTTAGCTCCAAAAATCGAAAATTTCAGCCCCAAAAAATCGATGATTTCGGCCCAAAAATTAATGAATTTATTATTTTGAAGTAGAAATCGGATCCTCCTCGCTTGGAGTTCTAGAAATTGGTGTTTTGGGCACAAAATTGGAAATTTCAACTTGAAAATCTGGAATTTGGTTCGAGAAACAGGATTTCGATTTCAAAACTTGGGACTTTGGCTCGCCAATATGGTTTGGTTCGAAGTCTTGCTTGATTTGAGGAGAGAGAGAGAGAGACTATTGCATTCTGATGGAATCTAGTCTTGTTTGTTGGTTAACTCTGACAAAAATTGTTGCGGTTATATATGACTGCTATAATATGAAGCGTTGTTTGTTTCGCTTATATGGAAAATGGAGTAGAAAAGAAGAGAGAGAGAGAGAGAGAGAGAGAGCTAATTTGAGGAGAGAGATAGGAAGGGAAGAAGGAAGCTATAAGTAATCAGGGAGATGAATTGGTGAAGGTGAGGCAGAGGGAGTGAGACGGTTGAATAATTTCGTGGGGGGTGGGTAATATTGGGAGATTAATTGATTTAGATAGGGGTATAAGGGTAATTTCATAGGATAGGGGAAATTTTGAAGGAAAATATAGCTAAGTTGGGCCCCACATGACGGAAAAGTCATTTTTTTTTGCCGGAAAATGAAAGTGGGTAGGGATTTTAAACTTTGAGCAAAATCTGGGTAGTTATTTTTAATTTAGTGAAATTCGGGTAGTTGTTTCTAAACTTGGCCAAAAACTGAGTAGTTAATGGCAAATTTTCCTTTTTTACAAATTATGGATGATATAATCTTTATCATTATTTCCTATAGTCATTGATCAATGAATGATTAAAAATAGTCATTATTACTAATGATGTAAGTCATACAACTGGGGCAGGCTGGATAGGACGGTTAGAATTAAACTCTACTTGATAGAATTGTTAAAAAAAAAACTCTACCAGATCTAAATCATTTTTAGAAGGGTGACATATTTGCCAAATGGATGTTAAAATGTTTTTTTACATGATGACTTGTAGGAAATCGTGTACATGAAGATGCCTCCAGGTACTAGTTGAAAGGACAAAAAATTGAAGTTCAAATTGATGCTCTAACCTCAAAGTCTCATATGGTATGCAAGCTAAACAAATCATTGTATGGGCTCAAGCAAACACCAAGAGAATGCCTCTAACAAATACAAAGTTTTTTAATCTAAGTGTGAAAAGTATGATATTGACAAGAACAATCAAGTCATAAGTTTCTTGTCACAAGGGAAATACCCCAAATATCACTAGGGGTAAAGCTTGATCCCTTATCAAAGTCGGTAAAGGTAGATAGACACGCTAATTTTAGACTTTATTATAGTCCTAATATCAATTTTTTTTTATGCAATGGAGCTACAAGGGTTGGTGGGTAATTACAATGGGGAGGGAGAATATGAGAACACAAACCCCTGACCTCAAGATAAAAAATGGAGTNGTTGAAAGGACAAAAAATTGAAGTTCAAATTGATGCTCTAACCTCAAAGTCTCATATGGTATGCAAGCTAAACAAATCATTGTATGGGCTCAAGCAAACACCAAGAGAATGCCTCTAACAAATACAAAATTTTTTAATCTAAGTGTGAAAAGTATGATATTGACAAGAACAATCAAGTCAAAAGTTTCTTGTCACAAGGCAAATACCCCAAATATCACTAGGGGTAAAGCTTGATCCCTTATCAAAGTCGATAAAGGTAGATAGACACACTAATTTTAGACTTTATTATAGCCCTAATATCAATTTTTTATTTATGCAATGGAGCTACAAGGGTTGGTGGGTAATTACAATGGGGAGGGAGAATATGAGAACACAAACCCCTGACCTCAAGATAAAAAATGGAGTTAGAGTCACTACTCCAAACTCCTTCCTCATGCAGCTCTAATGTCATTTGCCAAAATAGTACTTGTGTGTTGYATACTTGTATGACAAATAATTTCTTGCACAAAATCTCATTTCTCGTTCACAAGCTTGTTTATGAAAGTGTAACAAACACGTAATTCATTCCTTAATCGTTTCTCACATAAATAACATGATTGCTGAATATAGAGTGACGGATAGGATTGTATTTGCACAGCCAACATTGTATCACAGAGCAAAACATGATCCTTGGTAGACTATAAAACCAGCACTCAAGAAATGGACTTTTTAGAAGCATCAAAATAGCAATGGCTGTAAAACAAATTCAAGTCATTTACTTGTGTTTCATACTCCTATTCTCCCTATGCATCCACCTTTCGTCCGCTCATAGGGTATCGCTGTCTYCCTATATCCACCATAATGATCCGAATCAAGAAGGATGTTGTTCGGTAGATGGTAACTGTGGTCCTTGCAATGGGGCAAATGTCAATTGTTGTCAACTGGGGTTTTTCTGTTACACTTGTCCTATAAAATCTCCCCCAGCATCTTTCTTTAATTTCTTCAAAGGGGCTAATGCTATGGAGCCGGAACCTCCATTACCAATAYCATATCGAGGATAACATCGAAAAATGAATGAATACCTTCATCAATGACATGTTGGGGTAGTTGATTGATGAACCTGATACCTGGAAATACAGTGTTACAGAATAAAACTATGATAATAAACTGCATTTGGTGKTTAAACAATGCAGCATACTGTATAAGCCATGTAACTAAKTAACCTTTGTATGCTCTTGTAATTATCTAATAAAAGAGCAATAAGTTAATGAAAACAATTACAGGTGCAGCAATAGTTCAGTATTCTGGGCTTGTTTTTGTGTGGAATGAAAAGGTTGCAGATAATTAAAAACGGAAATATCCCAAAATTTACAAATGATCGAACACCTCCAAAAAACTGTGTGATATGGGCATATGGCACACAGTAATACAACAGCAATTTAAGAATACTTTCAGAAAGATGAACCAATAGCATTTGGTTTTTGTACAATCTGGTTCATTTGTTAGCGTTTCTAAAAATTTCGTCATCATCTTACAATATTAAATTAGAAAGAGGCTTCTCTCCAGTTGCTAGACCAACCAGTTACTAGATCGAGAAAGGAGAATAATTACCAAAAAATGGAAAAAGAAAAGTGTATCCACAGCACCTACCCTCTCTTCTAAGGTCCAACGCACCCAGTAACTGGACCGTCTAGTTACTAGAAAGTATCCTGCCTATATAACCTATTGATTTATTTTTTGTATAAATCTGTCAAAATCTATGATTCTCTACAAACTCCATGCTGTCAAGACACTGTGATTCTGTCGTAGTATCGTGAAATCTATTGTTGAGTTCTTCTAGATGGCATTGAATTACAACGTGTTACATCGTTCAAAGGATGACTTGGTGACCTTGAGGAAGTAGAAGCAGATGGTCTAAGGAGAGGGGTTCCGACACGGCTGGAACTTTCATTGGCAGCTGGTGGGCTCGCACCTACTGTTGAAGGTGATTGTAGCTCAATTTCAGATTGCATGGCAGGCCCAGATTCAGGGATGTCAAGCAGGTGATTGTCATTCTCGTCTAAAGACATGACTGTGCTTGCGTCTGTATGTACAGTTGAATCATCACCATAAATTCCGAGCCTCTTCTTTCTCTTGGCTGCAGATTTCTTCCATCCATGAATAGTCTCCCTTATTCTATTAGGAATTAAGGCTGCTTTATAATTTGTTCCCATCTGAAACAAAAGGCAACGTTTAGCACCAAAGAAAATTTRAAAACCTAATACATGAAGGTCATGTGAAGCTTAAGTATATGGTACGGAGTATAATTTTCAGCAGCCTAGAGAAAAAACAATGTGGGATCACGGAGARGAAAATAAATGTCACAATAAACGAGATAGATAAAAATATAACACTCCTTTTAGGACAAAAAWGTGGTTAATTCAGGTTCATATCTGGTGTTACAGAAATCATTCCATCACTAATCTGTCCATAATTAAGATCCAGCAGAACTCAAATTGAAGTATTGGAGTATATTGCATACTAAAAGTTTAAAATTATGAGTTTATAGTGGCCTTCAACTTTTCAAGAAAAAAAAATAAATTATATGTCAGTCAATTCCCTGCTATCAACTACAGATGTTGATGCAATCAATTGCTAGCTAATTGCAGTTTCGGTTTACCTGTGTAACCAATGCATAAAGTGGCAAGGTGCTGTAGCTACAGAGGAACTGCCCAGCAAACCTGTAATAAGAGAGCCACTCAGCACTGAAATTAAGAACTGAAGGCTAAAATAGCATACCTCGTATATGCCTAAGTACTATCAGAGCTAGGGTGAACATACCCTAGTATAAGCCGCAAGTAAACTAGGAGGTGGTTTTTGATAAAGCAGGAATCATAGCCAAACTGCCACTGTAAAATTAAAAATTGCACCATCAGCGAAAACGTGTCAGAAAGAATTCCAAAGAAAACATAAACAAGAAGTCAAGAACAAAACCCAAATTCCTCTTCCTTATTCATCAGAATTAGTTAATCCATCAACTCAGTTATAATAACAGCTCACATGGGATGCAAACTAAGGAAAGAGAAAACTAAACAATGCATGCCTATAACTCTATAAGTAGTACTATATATTAAAAGCTTAAAACTAGTTTCAATCTGAACAGAAAATGTCTTTAATTAAATATGAATATAAACATAATAGCGGTAAAAGTTTATATACGAAGTATCTTCTTAACTATATCAACATACTATTCTGTACGCCAATCTTTTAGAAGTCAATAAATAGAACAAAAGTGCCATTTCTTTTCTTGGGTTGTACAGCATAAAATACAAAATCAAGATTTAAAGACGATTAGCTAAGCGGAAAAAAAATAAAAAAAATTACTAGGAATCCCACTTAAAACATATGAACTGAATGATTATTTGCAAAATAAGTAGCATGTAGAATTTTGAAGGAAAAGATTTCACAGAATGCAGTCATGTTTTCCACGTGACCATTACTTCAATACTCAATAATATGTACAAGATCAACAAAAAACAAAAAAAATGAGTACTTCCTATGCAAATTCATCTCCATGATCATTGCCAGAAAAATGAATAAAATGGGATTAGAAGGTTACCCAAAACCAGAAAAATGAAGCGAGCTCAAAGGAATTCTGCAAAAAAGTACAAATAAGATTAATGCATCCACAAGATACTGTGCAGCAGGATAAAAAACAACCATATGAAAAGTAAAGCGGACTTGTCTAGCTTGTAAAGGTTTCCTACCTGGAAAAGAATGAAATGAATCAAGGACAGCAATAATTCTGGTTTTTTAAACCAAAAGAGATCATCACGAGGCTTTAGTTTTGTTCCAGTAAAGAATCCAGATAATCCAGCACTCTCCAGTGTCAGAGTTGCTATAACATGTTGTAGCTTAGTACCCACCAAAAGAACAAGCTGCAATATACATCGAATATTTAATCCTAGATAATGAACAAAGAAAGTTCAAAATAGGCTACCAAGTAAGAAATTTTTGAATCTTCCCACTTGGAAATGTACAAAAATACACAAAGAATACAACTAAATTGATTCGTTTTTTAGCCATATATTTTTTTTAAAAAAGGRAAAAAAAAAACAGCACCTTCGTWGACTTATGCATATTAGCAGTAAGGTTGCTTTTATAAGAACCTCATCAAATCAGAGCTAGGGGAGAAACCTATAGTTCTTGCTGTGGTTGAACAAGGTAATWAACAAAAACAAAGAAAACATGTACATGTATTCTTCTTCTGTTTTTYGGGTGGTGGTAGTGGGTAGAGGGGTGTGGAGAAGAGGGGAGGAGCTGAAAGGGAGTGGAGAAAGTGTATTAAGGCTCTAGTCAGTTTTAAGTCAATATAAATAAMGCATATAGTGTCAGCTTCAAATCCAAACCAGTTCATCAAATAGGGACATGTCATGCCAACTGCCAAGAAATAGGGTAGCGATATTGTATCTGGCATCTGAAAACAAAATCCTGAATATGTAGCATTGTAGCAAACTAAACTTACTGCTATAGGTAAGACGGCTATCCAGAAGTATAGATTCGATCCTGAAAATAACAAGGAAAAGCAACAAGTCGTTCATCAAATGACGCAAGTAAATTGATTTAGTCAAAATAAGAGGAAGTCCTGCATTAAACCTACGGTGCACAGAAGATGAGGCTTTACTTCAAGAAATTATAAGAACCAATATTACTATGCTGAATAGAACACAGGATCAGTAAAACAATTATTATTTTTTAAATTAAAAAAAAAAGGAAAAGTAAAAATATAAAATAAAATAAAAATAAAAAGGCATGGAAAACAATTAAGTCTGAAACAAGAAGTCCCCAATGATTTTTAATAAATGAAATTGACCTGTGATGCCTTAAACAACCTCACCTTTTATGTTAAACAGCATAAAAGCAACTACGAATCCCCAAAGTGGACCACTGCAAGAAAACAAACCATACCTCAGCAATTAATATACAGGCAGCTTAATAGTTAAAGATGCAGTTTCCTCACATTACTTGTCGATGCAAATGAAAGAATAAATAACAAGCATTAAAAGGGGTACAAGCACAACAGAAAACACACTTAAAGAAATGTCTTCTACACTCTAGCTTACCTTACACCAACAATTCTTTGAAACTCTTCTTCCATAGATTGAATCATATAGCTGTGAAAATCATATCTCCTTGTAAGGTTATGATTCTGTCAAGGGGGAAAAAAATTCGTGTAATATTCATTAACTGTACTATTACACCAGTAATTTGTACAAAATTCTCGTATATAATGTCCCACAGCTTGTAAAATATTATACTCAGCAGCCGTCTTACTTAGATATTCTCAAATCACTTCTTGACTTCTTGTTAATCTTTCATGTTAGCTTGTCAACTTAATAGAAAGAGCAACAAGAAGTAGGCTGAATTTAACAACCATAATGTATTTTCTCAAAAGGATGAGCTTTCTTGTGATGGTGGTGGTGGTGGTGGTGGTGGTGGTGGTGTGTGTGTGTAGGGACAATGGACAAAAGGAGTACATAACAAGATAAAATAATAAGTCATTCCTCCAGCCCAATTGGTGCCTTCTGCTCCAACTTTCAAGTTCGGTGAGAAGGATGTCAACCTAAACCTTAGTCTTCCATCACAATGTGTAGTTATGATTCAATAGCCTGTGGACTGTGGTAGCATCCAATCATAGTTTCTAACCATAAAATGGACTATGAAACAGCTGCAGAGCTCAGAGTCAATTTATGTGTATGTTTGTCTTTGTTTTGTTTTGCAAAAATTTTAAATTGGTTACAAGTTTGACGAATTGACGTATAGTGATTTTGTTCCACCTAGGCTATAACAGCTTCCCTTGCAAAATAATTATTATCAAACCAACAGTCAAATGGGAGATAGAGAAAGGTTAGTGAGTCAAGAGACAAGAAAATCGAACTATAATGGTTCGAATCCAGAGTATCATTAGGTTGAGTGGGCTAAAACTATGCCTCAGGCTCACGCTCACCAAACAGTTCAGAAAATTATGTGGTAATGGCACATAATAAAATGTTGAAGTCGTATCGTGTTCATCAAATAAAAGAAGGTAGCAAGATTTAAGTTTAGTTATTAAGTACCGTGATGAAGCCCTTACGAAGAGTAAGATAGTCTGCACGAACAACTGAGCGTCCAAATTGTCTGAAGAAACAGGTCTACATACAATAAAGAGAAAGTTCAGATGATTTGACATAAAGCTTCCCTACTGAAAAGCCGGGAAAGTTTTAAATATCAGCACTTTAAATTCAATATAGTACCACGCATCTCCACAAAAGCTACCAACATCTTTAAGCCTTGGGGGAAAACACAATATATAAAAAGAAACAAATGTGTGGCTTACAAGATAAACCGATGCATATAACTTTAAAGTTATACTCTAAGTAACAAAGAGCATGATTAAACATTGGTAAAGCTCCATCATGCCTACTATAACTACCTCAAATAATCAATGAACAACAACATATGAATCTCTTGAAGTTAATAGAATGAACTCAAGAAAGATATTGTATAATCCTGGTTGTTAAATTATTTACAAGGGATTTTGGTAATTACTTAAGAAATTCTTGAGGGATATGATTAGTAGATTACTATTGCAGGGTCAAGATAAGCTTTTTTATTATTCTGCCAAATAAATTATAATGATTTGACTTTCTCTAAAAAAATCATATTCAGCTGAAAGATTAATAACAAAGGCTAATAATTTAATACTTCGTAGTTGATTTTACTTTCCAAAAAAAAATTAATAGTTGGATCTAATGATGATGAGAATAAATTTAATATCAGTTCTGTTTCGAATATCAAGCTTCTTTTAGGTGATACACAACAAGATGATGACATACGAATGTTAAAGCCTGCTTGTGGAGAACAGAACAAGAAGAATCAAGCCAAGGAAGTTAAGAAACAAAACAGGCATAATGATGTGAAGCGGCATCAAATTTTACACATTCTATGTTCTAGCATGTCATTTGCAAGTCAACAACAATTAAATCATTACATATTAAAGTCTATATTAGTAAACCATTCGCTATAGTTATTGGAAACCATGAAAATATGCTTACCACCCAAATCCAGAAATTGCTTCTGGTTATAAAATTGGTCGATTGATTTCTGACAAAACTTGATTGCCTTCGCATTACCAACTCCCTCGTGATCTCTGTTTAAGTTAAGCTGCTGTTATGTTATCATTTCAGCAAACTAAGCCATAACAAAACCAGAATCAAAGATAATTTCTTTTTGTGTATCAGCACATGAAGATCCAACACACACCGTATCAGAACAAGAATTTTCAAATTTAATAATTAAAAACCAAAAGGCTTTAAGGTCCAACACCAATGCTGTCTCCAATGTTCAAACCCAGAATCATCTCCTACTRTTCCATACAGATTCCTTTATATTTACAAGCAATTACAGTGAAGAGAGATACATTTTGGTATAGAAAGCAGCTGGCATATTTACAATCTTCAGTGCTAAACTCTTCTTGTATTAGAAGTTTTCATACTAAACACTGAACACTTTCCTAAAGGATTTTAATGAGGTGATAAGTTGGATGGTAATCTGGAATTAAGTGGTTTAGAGTATTGGTTTCACCTTGAAATAATTTGGAAGGGCTCAAAGTTTTCATTTGTTTATAGGGTCAAAAATATTGTCAAAATGGATCCTGTCTGTCTAATCCATTATTCAGCCTATCATCTACATGCACAAGTTCACATTGTAATTGATTCTGCTAAGAAGCAAATAGATTGAAAGAAAGTAGGTCAGACATAGGACTCAGGATCTAAGCATCACAAAGCCTGCAATGCAAAGATGCAAGAATATATACTGTGGGTAGAGCTGTATAAGACAGCCTCACCTTTCATCCTGAGAGTCAGGACAGATAACAAGTAATTCACAAGGAATTTTTCATAAGACATATCTTACTTCAACTAAATATAAGTAACTTGCCTGTGAGTACATCGTGTCTATCCAACTGAGCTTGATCTTCCCATTTCCTCCAACTATGTATCTGACAATAAAATAATCATCGGAAATTTAGGATAAACCGATATATTTTGGGGGCTGGATAAGCTTTTTCTGACATGTCAGAAAGATAAAAGCTCATATAACATTGTAATTGATTCTGCTTAGAAGCAAATAGATTGACAGAAAGTATGCAATGCACAGATGCACAGATATATACTGTGGGTAGAGCTGTATAGGACAGCCTCGCCTTTCATCCTGAGAGTCAGGACAGATAACAAGTAATTCAGTTTTATACTGCACTAAAACACAGTAGGATGGGAATGAGACAATTACCCTGCACTCCCCAGTTAACATTCACAAACTACGAAGACTGACAATCACAATGGTAACGTCCCTTAGGTGCACATACTCTCCTCAATTCCAATTAAACAGATGTTACAAGTCACAAAGACACTAACCTTCACAATTGCAAGCAACATTGTTAAACAGCTGTATGATACATGTGTCACAGCCATGATGAAGATAAACCGGTGCAACTGCTCAAGACCTTCATATGAAACAAATGGTTCTTGACCCTATACATAAAACAAGAAGGTAAAATTCATACAATCAGCTGGAAGCAGTAACTCAAAAGGATATACCATTGACAGGAGATGCTTGGTTAGACAAGTCATAACTCCATAAAAAATTTCACTCAAAATCATTAGAAATKACATGCCTCGGGACATTTATTTTCGTGAAGAGAACTCAGCACTCTCCTAAAGCTTTGAGGGGTAGATGTCCAGAGTTTACGTCCTCCTGATATATTTTCTTCAGTTGCTTCATGAACTTCAGATTCAGAGCACGGCGCAAACATCCCACCAAAGAACTTTGCAGAAATGCAAAAATTGGATATTGTGCTTGAGGTTGCCGTTAAAAGAAGAGATATAAAGCCGAGAAGCATCAATTCTGCATGCGAAGGTGGCATTATRAGTTTAGAAATAAGTACAAAACTAAGCAAAGAATGTCTAAAAATTAGAAGCATCATCTTGCAATATACCGCTAAAACTCGTTAACGCAATAATACCAACATTCAATTACAAAGAGTACCTTCTTTCATTTTCTCCACAGTTTGAAGCAGAGGTTTTCTGCGTGTTTTATCCAGCCACTAGAATATAAGAACATAATCAAAAGAAAATACATTTAGTTGGTGGCACAAATTTTCTAGTAAAATCCCTTCATGTTCAACAACCATTTCACTTTCAATGACAAATTTTTAGGTAAGGCAACACATACACAAGGACGACAATGTGTTTATAAGCCATCTATTGGAAAAAAAATTGGGCTTCAAATTTTTTGTCTTTCTACTTTGCTGTATGTTGTCTCGTATTTGATTAACACTGGGGGACCACATAAACCTTGTGTATGTTTACCATCTCTCCAAATTTTGATAAATGCATACTCAAAGGAGGAAGTGTCCTTCCTACACAAGGAAGGGATACATGTAGTCACTCCCACATTACCAATGGTGTGAAATGTGTTTTTTATGGTGTTATRTAAATGATACTTGAAATACCTTGAAAATTGTGGTACTGTATATATCAATGATGTCAAGATGGTTTTTTTGACAATTATGGGCTATTTTGGTCGTATCATGTATCCCAATACAACTGTGTAGGATCCATCAAATCTCTTACTATAAGTGAATTTTGGCTATTTGCTCAACGAACAAAACATTGACTAATAAAGAAAATAGAAGATCAGAGGACCAAAATGATTTACTTAATAGCAATGTAAAGACCAATTACTTCCTTTATATTCAAAATACATAAACAAACATTGACAGCAATTACAAATTGCACAGAAACCCAGTTTAAAACCTAATCATTTGCAGAAAAAGAACTACAGAAGATGTACACCATCCAATATCTAATCAAATTATAGGTAACAGAAAGAAAACTCACATTGCTAAGCCAGTGAATGGATCTCTCAACCAACAAAGAAACTGCAACAAATATTGTCAACACAGATGCAACAGACCATGTTGGAGTTAAGGCCAAAGAACGCATTTCTTCTGTTTTTTCCTCCATTATTACAACCTTGCCAAAATTCCCAAGCTTAAGCTACAATTCTACTAAAATGGCAGTTACACCAAACACTCAACTCACTATGACACAATTTGCACAGCCCATATTAGAACCGAAAATTCAACTCCTTTCTTCCCACATTACAAACAATTTCCCACAACTAATCATCAACATCAACAAAATGGGCAATTTTGTGGTGCAAATTGAATCCTAAATACAATTGGGTTGTCAATCAAAATTGCTGAAAGCTCTTTAAAAGTGGGAATTTTCAGGTTTCACCCAACCAAAGGAGGAACCCTTGAAAACCCAATAATGTGAAAAATGGCAGAAATACTTTAACCCTGAAATCTTCAATTCTGAAATATCTCAAATCTTCAATGCAACAACACCAAACTTACACCATGAAAATGTCACAGAAGCTTCAATCCAACAAAAAACAAAAAGGACGAAACTTCACATCAATACCCCAAAAAGACGATTCCTTTCAATGCTTAGATAGACAATGAAATACCTCATTTTCAGAACAGTGTGATAGAATTTTTACACTTCTAGGAAAAAAAAAGGGTAATTTAAAAAAACCCAGAAAATGATATTATGGTTAGATTCAGTTGACTACAACATAAAGAAATATAATTACATAATCTAAAATTTTATAATACATGCCATTTTCTCTCTCATCTCGTTGGAATCAACAGAAAACTAACCACCCCAGAAGAGATCTTCCGACAGTTTATTAAAAGATCCTTTTCAATATGTAAGAAAAATAGTTACTAGTTGATTAGAGTAATGCAATTTAACTAAAAAAWTGGATCATTTAGAAGGCAAATAATTAATGAATGGCATGATGATATAATGATATCTGTGCAATTAGTTAAGGATATTAGAGGAGTGATGCTGTCAATGACGGATTTCCAGAACGTTGTCACATGCAAATGGGGTTGTTTTGCCATAATATTAGGGTGTACTATAATTATTTAAGTTTGTGGTATGGAGTACAAAATTTGAGCGAAGAACTTAAGAAATGGATGATCTATATCCTAAATTAATAGTTTATGATGTATACAAAGGGAAATAAATGACATTTTTATACGGAGCATTTTTAATTTTAATGTTAAATTAAGTGTCAAAATTTTAGAATATAAAATGGATGAAAAGAAGGAAAATRTTTGGCTGACCCTACCGTCTAGACACAATAGAATAAAAAATAATATACGTGTAATAAATTAGAAAAAGAATTAACATAATGTTATTTTTTAATGTATTTTTGATCAATGAAAACTCAATATAAAGATGGTTGACAACCCTTTGGACTAATTAATCATTGTCCTGAAAAGAAATTGAGAAGATCCTAACTCCGAAAGTTTTCCAATTGAGCAAATCATGAAAAAAAATGTGGAGAGTAACTACATCTATTTTATGTTGCATAAACTTTAAACTTTGGGCCACAAATCTTTCCCATTTTAATCAACATATAGTTCTAATGGAGATAATTTGTAACAAAACACTTTTTATGTCCTTTTTTTTACTCCATATAAAAATACTTATTAAGTATCCTATTACTAAAAGAAATGTCACTTTTAAGGAGAAGCTTCCAAACCCCAATCATAAGCTTCTCATTAATCCAAGTAAAAAAATTAAATGTTTTTTTTAATAAAAAACCTACAGTAACTTGCAACTAGGGGCGAGAATTGGTCTGACCTATTCGCGAACAGTTCGGGCTCGCCTCGGTCAAAGCTTGGTTCGTTGGAGCTCGGCTCGAGTTTGGGCTCGGCTCGAAAGTTAAACGAACAGAGCTAAACTACACAAGGCTCGGCTCGAAAGCTCGTGAACAGGCTCGTTAACTTTTTTATATAAATAATTTTTATTAAAAAATTATTTTATAAGTCATTTTTTTTTACTTTTGATATTAAGTCTAGTACTAATGTTCTATAATTAGCCTAACATTTTATATCATTATAGATTAATAGATTTAATTTTATAAAAAATATATAATTGAAGGGCAAAAAGGGAAATACAACTAAATAAAAAAAAATCAATTCAAAGAATAAAACAAAGCAAAAAAAAAGGGAAATTTCCTCAGGTAACCCTGAGATTTGGCTAATAGCTCTTATACACCCGAGGTTTCAGGATAGGATTAGGTAACCCTGAGGTCAGGTTATAATAGCTCACGTAACCCTGCCGTTACTTTTTCCGTTAAAAAACACTAACGCCATTACTTTCCCATCCAATTAACATTAAAACTAACTAATTAACCTAATTAACACCTAAAACTAACTAATTAAACCCTTAAATAATTTAAATTAATTAATTAACATCCTAATTTTCATTATTAATAAACTAAACTTAATTATTACCCCTATCAATTCAACTTCAACCATTTCATCAACATYAATTCATCAATCATCATCAATTCACCTTACCATCTTCAATTCATCAATCTTATCATCTTTCAGACCACCACCAGCCACCCCTTCGAAACCAATCGAAGGCACCAACAGCAGCAGCAGCCCAAATTAATCTAGTTTCTTAATATAAAATTTGTATTATTGAATCTATTGTACTGCTTTTCAGATTTGTTTTTGTTCTTGCTTTTTAMTTTTTACTTATAATAACTGAAGTACCCAAATTACTTTTTGTTTGCTGCACCTCCAGCCTCCRCTCATCTTAAATCGAAATTTTGACTCAACAATCAAATTCGCAACATCCCAATCAAAATCAGATTGATACTCTTCTGAAATCGAAACCTTCAAAAACCCTTGTTTTCGTCTCTTGCAATTCAATCTCYAGTTCTCGAACACAATAGATCTTTGRGAATTGTTTGAACCCAAATTTTGAACACAAATTACCAAATCTCGAACACAAATTTCGAACACGAATGCCCAAATCTTCGCGAGTTGTTTGAACCCAAATCTTCGAATGCTGACTTCGCGAATTGAGGCGATGGGGGTGTTCAAAATGAAAGCGAAGGGTGTTGGGGGAGGCGAACGAGGTTTAGGTTGGAGGAGATTGGAGAGAGAAAGCTGTGAGGTGGCGATTGGGGTGCCATGGAAGATGGAGATGAAGGAGCTCGAAGGAAGAAGGGGGAAAGATGTAGGTGTTAATATAATGGAAGAGATGATATCCGGATTGAATCCATTGAATGTAAGATTGAATTGGGGGGAAAATTTCATGGGTTTAATTTGATGGAGGGACAACGAAGGATGAAGGGGAAAGGAGGAAGGAGGTAAGTGGTAGGTTTTTTTTTTAATTTTTTTTAATTATAGTTAGTTTTAGGTGTTAAATATGTTAATTAGTTTGTGTAAATGTTAAATGGATGGAAAAGTAACGGCGTCATTCTTTTTTAATGGAAAAACTAATGGCAGGGTTACGTGAGCTATTAGACCCTAACCTCAGGGTTACCTGATCCTATCCTAAAACCTCAGGTGTATAAGAGCTATTAGGCCAAACCTCAGGGTTACCTGAGGAAATTTCCCCAAAAAAAAAACACTCAAACGATGAAACAAAGCATTTCAAACGACATTCACAGATTCACTTTAACCCAAAAAAAACGACATTCACTCTCTGTCTCTCTCATTACTCCCAGACTCAGTCGCACACTCCAAAACCCTAAATCCCAAATCACTCGCGGCGGCGCTTGCTTAGGAGGAGGGAATGTCGACGGTGCTTGCTTAGGAGGAGGGAACGGCGGCGGYVCGACAGCTTAGGAGGTGGCGATTTATGGTTGACGGGTCCCAAAGGTTAGTTTGTTTATTATTTTTTTTATTTTCTGCTCGGCGACGGTTAGGCGGCAGCTTAGGTGGCGATTGATACTTTTTTTTTATTTTTTTCAGTTCGTTTATTATCCAGCATTCTAGCACTAGCAGCAAGCACAATTTATTGATTTATTTCTGTTTTATTCATGTTTTTGTTATGTAGATCTATCGTGTTGTTTTTGTTATTATTATAWKTCTGATTATATTGTTGTTTTTTTTATTTATGATTATATCTATTTTTGTTTTTGTCATGAAATCTAGTTGTTTTTTATTATACCCGTTGTTGTTTWTGTTTTTGTGTTGTTTGTTGATTTCTGATTATATTTATTTTTGATTTTGTWATTGTTATTGTGTTGTTATGTTGTTATTTCAGATCTGTTTGTTATGTTCTTATTGTGTTATTGTGTTGTTTGTTGTTATGTTTATATCTCTGTTTTTTCCTGTTTTCAATGGGGTGTTTTATTGCTTTTTTTCTACTCAATTTATGYTGTTATAATGTTCTTTATGTGATGTTATGATGCTGATTTTCTTTKKGATTGTTTATGTGAAATGCTAGATATGTCTAGTGGTACTCAACCCATGTCCTCAACACTTCATGGCTCTACTACTACCCCAATTTTAGTGGAAGAGTACTATGTAAATGATGATGAACGCGAACCCCTCGGTCATGTGTAGAAAGTAGCGATGAATGAAGTGAATGCAGATGAGCTAGAAAGTGAACCAAATCCTTCAAATGCCACGGTGAATGACTTGGAGAATCCAAATGATGAAGGTGAGGCGTCAAAGAAGAAGAGGAAGACGCATTCATACATTTGGAAGGAGTTGGAGGAACCTAAAAATAACAAAACAAAATGTAAGCATTGTGGTACACTTTTAAGCATTTCAACTTCCGRTTGTACTAGTCATCTAAAACGTCATGTGGATGGTTGTTTGAAAAAGAGCATGAATCGAAAGAAATAAAACATGCTTAATTTCTTGCCATCTAATTTGAATGTCGGTGATCCTAATGCTAAATTTGTTAGTGCATTACATGATGGTAAATTTGATATGATGGTAATGAGGGAGGGTGTGGCACATTAGATTGTGATGCATGAACATCCTTTTTCAATTGTTGAAGAAGAAGGGTTTAATATGATGATGAAAAGGGGGGATTCCATGTGGTCTAGTGTGTCTCGTTTCACCATTAAAACGGATGCTTTTAAAGTTTATGAAGCGGAAAAGAAGAAGTTAAAGGAGTTGCTCAAAAGTGTTGAGAAAATATCTTTAACAACGGACTTGTGGCGTTCAAAGCCTCAAAAGATTGAGTATATGGTTCTTATGGGCCAGTTTGTTGATAAAAAWTGGAATTAACAAAAACGAGTACTCAACTTTTTCCATCTACCTCCTCCACTAAAAGGAAGAGACATAGCTAATTGCATTTTCAAATGTCTAAAGGAATGGGAAATTGAGAACAAAGTAAGTGCAATTGTTGTCTTTTATTTTTTTTTATAATTGAGATGTAATTACGTTCTTCTGGATTACATTAATTTGTCTACTTAATTTTTCTTATTTCTTTCTTTGTTTACTAGGTTTTCACCGTTTCGATGGATAATGCCACGACAAATGATTCTTGCAAGAAATCTTGAGAGATACATTCAAGCAAAGTAAAAGGTTACTATGTGGTGGGAAATTGTTTCATGTTCGTTATTGTGCGCATATTCTAAACATCATGGTTCAACATGGCCTCAAGCAAGTCAAAGACATTGTAAAAAATGTTCATGACACAATTGACTATTTAATGGAAGTGAGCATCGATTGAAGAAGTTTGCCGAACTTGTTCAACAATTCAACTTGAAGGAGCGGAGATTAGTTCTTGAATGCAAGACTCGATGGAATTCAACCTATGATATGTTAGTTTGTACACTCAATTTCAAAGAGGTATTTCCTAGACTTGMTTTAGAAGATTTCGATTATGTTCATTGTCCAAGTGTTGAGGATTGGGAAAAGGTTGAAAAATTAGTTGAAATTTTGGAATCATTTTATGAGGCTACTATGATTATCTCAGGATCCGAATATCCAACTTCTAATTTATTTCTTAGTGAGATTTATAAAGTAAAGAAGATGTTGCATAGTAAGTCTGAGTCTAATGATGTTTTTGTTAAGGATATGGTCAAGAACATGAAACAGAGGTTCGATAAGTATTGAGGTGAATGCAATTTGTTGATGTCTATAGCTAGTGTGTTAGATCCCCAACTCAAGAAGCGAAGTCTAGAGATAGCTTTTCCAAAAATGTTTTYAAGTGATGTTGCTAGAGAAAATATTCATAGAGTTAAAGCTGCATTGTGTGAACTTTATGATGAATATGTTACTTTGTATACTTCTTCTTCTACTCGTCAATGTAGTAGTACAAGTAATGGTAGTACAAGTGTTAGTAAGAAGAGAAAAACGGGAATGTGCGAGCTTATTAAGGAGTCAAATGACTTGGAAACAACTTTGGGTACTAAATCTGAAGTTGAAATATACCTTGAGCAACGAAGATTTGTAGCTAACACCGATGATACTACAATTTGATATTATTCAAATGTGAATGACGTTGCTTGTGAGTTTCCTATTCTATCTAGAATGGCAGCAGACATATAGCCGTTCCTATAACTACGGTTTGCATCGGAAGCTGCATTTAGTGCCGGTAGTAGGATATTGATCCTTGTAGATCTTCATGAGTCCGGAAAAGCGTACAAATTTAATTTGCACGGAGATTGTGTAGGTCACTTCATGGAGTGAAGAGAAAGAGTTGAGTAAGTTGTTTCTACTACTTAATATATTTTGAGTATATATTTTGGTTAATTCTTATATATTTTTCTAACTTTTTCTAAATTTGTTTTATGTTATTAGGACAAGGAAGCACAACCCAAGGACATTTGGTTCCTATGGATTAAAAGTGGTTGATTTGTGTTATTGATGTCACTTGTAGTGGTGGAAACTTTGTATAAATTTTTTAGTTTGAAGTTTGGTTGATTCGAACTTGTTTAATTTGTCACTTTGAAGTTTGAAATTTGTAGTTTTTGAGAATGTAAAGTTGTATGAATTGTTAGGTTTGCGATTGGTGAATGATGTTCGTATGGATGGATTGAGTATGAGGCAAGACAATTGTGTGGTATTTGGTGGAATATTGTGTTGTAAAAAATAGGTTTAAATGCTACTAAGTCATTATAGTGTGTTTGTACGAAAAACAAGTTTTAATTGTGATTCTAACTATAAAGAGCCTCTAATCGAGCCGAGCCTTCGAGCCAAGCTATCGAGCCGAGCTATCGAGTCGAACTCGAGCCGAGCTCGAGCCACACACTACACTAACAAACAAGATCCGAGCTAAGGTTGGCCAGGCTCGTCGAGCTAACGAGCGAGCCGAGCCTTATAGGGTACGGTCCTCGTTCGTGCGAATATCAGCCCTACTTGAACATTGTAGATTTGTAGTATTACGTATATTTTGTAACTGCTTTTTAGTTTCCCGTTTTTCTAGGGTAAAACCTATACATCCTTTATCAAAACAACGTAACTCCCATTAAATCCAATGTATATCTTAAAAAAAACCACTTATTCACAATAATAAATAAATGAATAATAAACCTTTAGTTTATTTCAATTATGCCAATAATTACCCCAGGGATGCAAGCGGGGCGGGTCTCAGTGTCGAATAGGAGACCCGCCCCATTGGGGCGGGGATGGTTCTTGGTTTGATGGGTGATGGGGCGGGGATGGGTATAAAACTTATATCCATCCACCGCGGGGATGGGGATGGGGATGGTTTTTAAGCAATACCGGCCYTGTCCCGCCCCGTCCCCGCTCCGCCACATGCACTATGTATTAAAAGGCTAAAATTATATTTATTAATGTGTTATACTACTATTGTACATTTGCACTGTATACTAAACTTAAAGGCCTTATAAAATTAAGGGTTTTTTTTATAATATTAATTAAGAAAGCGCATTATACAAAAGCAATTTACTCTATACAATTTTTCTTTCATTCGTCGAATAGTGTTTCTAGTTTGGCCTTTTGTGTTTTTAAATTATTCAAAGAAATCAGAATATAAAAAAAGTTGCAATAGGTGGGTATTTGATGGGGATTTGACGGGTGATAGGGCGGGTACAATGGGTATTAGACGGGGATGGATACCCATATGGGTGATGGGGCGGGGATGGTTTTAAGTACATACCGTTCGGGACAGGGATGGGGATTGAATTATTAGATGGGAATGGGGATGGAAAATGCAATACCCGCCCCGCCCCGCCCCATTTGCATCCCTCAAAATACCTTTATATTAATATACATACACTAGATTTTTCTCGTGCAATAGCACGGTGTTAAATAAAATGATGGGACAATTATAAATAGACCCAATGTCTAAATATTAACAAAGTTAAAATACGACTAAGTGTCAAAAATACGAATGTAAACAAAGATATTAAAAAAATTGCTAAGATGCATCCAAAGAACATTGTCCCAATATAACTAATCTTTTTTCCAAGACTGTGTAATATTTTTATGTTATCTATATCCTATTTTATTTTTATTGTTTTGAGAAGATTGGTATCTTTTTTGGGAATTCATGCGTTGATAATTTTTGGGAATATATATTCATACATTATATCTTATGTAGTCATGTGTTAATAATTTTTAGATGTGTTACTAATAATAATAATAATAATAATAATTTTAAGATAAATAATCAAATTTGAAGATATGTTTTAGGAATGAGAGGGATGATTTTTAATTATTGAATTTCAAAATATTAGTCATGATTTTAAGAAATTTAGGAATAAAATATTTTTACTAAGTATTTATCTTTTTTCTTCCTTCAAGTAAGTTTTCAATTCTCTTATAATATATGTCCACTTCCCACTCCATTAGTGGTTATTTTAACTAAGTATAAATCATTTATGGTTACTTTGTAACAAATAAAATAAAGAAACCAACACAAACCTGCTTCAATCCAATAACAAATTTTAGTGATAAAAATTCTCTCTTGCCTCTTTCTCTCTCTCCTCCCATCAAAAACCCTAAAACTTTTGATGGCCGCATGGGGCTACCATCATCATCTGTTTGATGATGTTAAGCCCCAATTTCTTCTTTGCTTCTTTAGTTTTTTATTTTTTAGCCATTAATAATGATCCTTGCTCTCTTTTTATGAGAGATTTCTTCCCAATTTTTGGGTTTCTTCTCTATTTTTGTGGGAATTTAGGGCTTGTCTTTCTTTTATTCCTTTATGGAAGATTAAAATATATTTTTAGGGTTTTGTTTGAAAGATTGGATTCATGGGTTGTAAGTTGTACAATTTCGTAATCAGTGTCGGAATTGAGGATGCAATCTACGGAGTACATGATTATCAAGTAATGAATTTTCTTCCCGAAACTATGTCAAGGAAATGGACTTGCTAACTAAAGACTACATAATTCAACGAATAATCGGCGACTGCACTTCAACGTCAGATCTAGTTTCTCATCAGTATGGTTATTTTGAAGAAAAATTTTACTTGATTAATTTAGATTGTAATTTACTTTTCGATGCTTAATGTAGATGCTGTATGGCTTTCAATTAATGAAATTTTATCTTTTCCTTCAAAAACAAAATCCAGTAACAAATTTTGCTAATAATCGAAACAAGAAGCCATTTTCTTCCTTTATTTGTTTGCAATTTGAAATTTCCTTAAATTCAATGGAATATGTTTSTTTAGTKTATTTTATTTAATGTAGTGTTTTTTTTWAAAAAA
>SNQN01002625.1:0-13369 GCA_008642245.1 Bassia scoparia | reverse complement strand
TTTTTTTGGGATAAATGTGGGGAGGGGGAGATTTTGGAGGGAAGTGCTAGTAATGAAATTTCGTTTGGTTATGAAATACGTGATAGCTAGAAATGGATTATTACATTTTGTAGGTTTTTTATATAAAAAAATATTTACGAGATTATAAAAAATCACTTCATATCTTTTTCTTACTAATTGATTCTTTCAAAATGAACAATGSCCTTGTTTGGCACCAAGAGGATTGTTGAGCTTTTAGAGGATTGTACCCATATTAGAGTTTTGACTGATCAAAACTCTAATATGGGTGTTTGGTTAGTAGAGTATTGGAAAGAGTTTTARAGCTCAAAACTCTCATATTGAAAATGCTGGTATATGCAGCGTATTCTTTAGAGTTTTGCAAATTATGACCATTTTACCCATTTTCACTCCAATCCCAAAAAACACAACATGCTTTCAATTTCACCATTTTCCCTCATCTCTTCTCAGTTTCCTCTTCATTTATCAGATCTGAAATTGTAATAAAATGAGTTAAGTAAATACTTCAGGTATGTCTCAACAATAAGTAAAATTTTGTGATTGATGGTGATGGTGATGTTTGTTACGATTGATTTTGGGATTTTGTCTTTTGAAATGATTTCTTGATGATGATGAACAACGGTGATGATGATGATGATTGATGATGATGATTGATTGGTGATAATTGATGATAAATGATTTCTTGATGAGGTAGATTGATGATTATTTTTGTTGTTAATATGGAGCAAAGAGAGAATGGGTGATCGATGATGGAGGAGAGTAAGGATAATGGAATTTTTTTGGAAGGAAATTAAGGATACAGGAAAGTTGGATTTAGAAAGATTATTTTTAATTTTTTGAAGAAAAGATATTGGAAATTTGAGGATTGGTAATTTTGGTATTTGATGTATCATGTATCTCTGCAGTGGGCACTTCTAGAGACACTATTTTTTTTATTTTATTTATTTTATTTTTTGGGAGTAAGTATTCCTTGAAGTGCTTAATGTTAACATACAAGTATTACATTGAATTTACTAAAAAAATAATAATATAATAATTATAATAAAGTAATACTTCGTATTAAGTAATAATTATAATAAATAAATAATTTGAAAAGGATTATAAAAATAACAATTTAAAAATTCCAAATAAAAAAATTATTATTAAAATAATAATGTGAATTATTTTAATTAGGGCATGGTTTATATTTAGCAAGGGCATTTATGTCATTTTTACTTTATAAACTTTTATCAAACATCTAAATTTTACCAAACAAATATATATATATACAACTGTCAAACCCCGCAGTCAAATCCACTAGTAAAAAAGTAAAAACTCTAAAGAAAACTCTAAACTCTATCCGCTAAACTCTAAACTCTGTTTGCCAAATAGGGCCAATATGTCTCATAAATTAGAATTTTGTCAATTTGTTATTGTGTGATTGAATTTAATTTTGTTGATCATCATTATATTCAATTCGTTAACGTGTAAGTTCATTGTACAATTGATCAAACTTAAAAACCTTATGCGAAGCATGTTCAAATATATTTAATTAAATTTTTGAATTTCGACAATGAAAAGCGTCGGAATTTGAAGCCCGTTTCGTAGAACGAGCCAAAAAACCTAAGTATGTGTTTAAAAGGAAGTTTATTTTTATAAAAAACACATGATATGTCTATAATTTGGGGTAATTCCAATTGTATGTTTGTTTTGCATTCCCACACGTGCATCCTTCTTGCGATTGCAAGTTGTCACGTGTCCACCCTCCCAAATGCTGACATAACACACAAGTGAGTGTGGCATCAAAGCAATTAAAAAACTAATGGAAATAAGCCTGTTCTTTGGTTATTACAATGTATGTAGTTAGGCAACGTAACTTCAATCGACTTCAAACGAATTTCACACAACTTTACACTCTCTTGATTTCAGTTTAGCCAACTTCAGTTCATTTTAAGCGGTTAATCCAGTTCAGCCGAAATTCAGCTCTTTCTATTTATTATTATTATTATTATTATTATTATTATTATTATTATTATTATTATTATTATTATTATTATTGTTGTTGTTATTATTATTATTATTATTATTATCATCATCATCATCAGAAACACAAGAGTTTACAAGTAACAAATACGATCAAAAGATCTACAAGAAATTAGTGGGTGTAGACACCCAAAAGTGTCTCCCCAAATTGAATAGCCGATGAGGAAAAGTACGACATTTCGAAATATATTTGACTCCGAAAGTTGCGACAAAATCCATAAACCACACCCACTTGCACAGGCCGAATTAATGTTGAATTTGAAATCATACGCCGAGAGCACAATAATAGGCGGAAAGTTTTTATTTTTATTATTTTTTATTTTTAGGMATTTTTCCTTATTTTTAGGATTTTTTTTCATTTTGTTCTTCTAATTTTTTTGAGTTCGCCAGTATTTTTAGATTATTTTTCTGATTTTCTATGATTTTTACAAGTTTTATAAAATGATTTTTCGTAAATAAATAATTAATTCAGAAATTCTTAGATAAATCCAGATAATTTGGGAATGATCCGGAATATTCTAGAAGATTAATTTTGTCTGCCAAGGAAATCCAAAAGTGAATAAAGGTTAATTCGGTTAGCAGATTAGATTCAGAAAATACGAATAAAAATACCCGAACGAAAGGATAGATAGAAAGAAGTAGGCRTATCTACGGTTGTTGACGTGGACGCCACATCAACAACAACCGTATATATGGTTAAGGATATTGTATATACTGTTGTTTCACCGTATATATGAGTGCTATTTCTATCTATCTTTCCTCGTATACGCCTATAAATACGTGCTCTCGGTACTTAATCGAACATCAACAAAAATCAACAATTGATCAATGAAATTCAGTATTCGATCATCGAATACCAACAATCAAAGTGCAATTCAAAAGTCTCTCTCTCATTCAAATTGAATCCACAAACACAAACCACTCTCAAAATCAAAAGTTCCTYGAATTCGTCGCARCTTTTGGAGTCGTACTCTTGCGGATTTAGCGATTCAATTGGAAGCAAAGCTTTCGATGCACTAATCTTTGTTTTCTTTTGTATTGATAGCGATACAAGGTGAGTTGATTTGTATATATTTGAGTTTTTAATTCTTGTATATTGTTATTCTTGATTTTCGTACACATGACTCTTTTGATTGCCTAATCAAGATCGAAATTTGCTTGAATCACATTAAATTTAGATTAATCGCGGAAGAAAGGATTTTAAACACCATATTAATTTGATTAATTCGAAGTGGTCACAATCGTTAGGATAGGCAGCGATGCAAGAATAATAGAAATCAACTCTTGTAATAGTATTAGTTTAATGCGCTTTTTAAGGTCAAATCGATAGGCTCTTTGAATTCAATGATTATGATTTATGGAACTATAATGAGACCAAGTAGAGGCCGCTATATGCGGGCGGATTGGGTCAAAGATCTTATCCATACCATGTCCCCGAACCCACAGTTTGGTTACTAGACCAAACAGTGGGGCCATTAGTCTGGCACCAGTGTTTCGGGCGTCCATGATTAACCTGTATAAGCACGGTGGCGATCCCCTCTATCAACAAAACCCCCAWCGCACTCACGTGCGGGATCTGTGGTTCAAGCCCACAATTAAAAATCAAAATAGGCCCGATAAGGGACCACGCCTACAAAATGGCGACTTCATTGGGGAGATGTCTGTATTCATTATTTTGTGAGTGATTTGTATGAGAGAGATTTTTTAGAAAGCTTTGAATTGCACTAAGTAGAAGAGAATTCGTTGATGTTTGATTAGGAAACGAGAGTATGTGTTTATAGGTGTATAGGGAAAGATAGATAGCAAAAATAAAATCGTATATACGCTAAAACAAGCGTATACACGAAAAAGCCAATCGTATATATGCTAGTCATTAGTGCATATACAAAACCTCTTGCGTATATACACTTGCTAACATGGTTGCCGTGTCATCACATTCGTATATACGCTTTGTTCTTTTATCTATCCTTCGTTCCGTAATTCGCATCCGCGTTTTGGATCTGATTTGCGAACTCGAAAAAATAAGAGGAATAAGATGAGAATGAAAAATCTTAGAAATGACCTTTCGAAATAATTCTAAAAAAAACCTTTTTTACAAAGAAAAATGCCCTAAAAAWAGAAAATAATTAAAAGGAAAATTTGTCAACAACTACCCACTTTTTGTCCAACTTTGCCAACAACTACCCACTTTTTATAACTTGTTTGTGAACCACGACCCCAAGCAGGTTTTCTGCGAAAAAAACCACCAAACCTCGTGTGGGCCCACATGTTGGCTGTTTTCTAGTCTAATTCCTCCCCTAAGATATGATAATTACCTAAATGCCCTCACTTTACTCTTTTTCTATTTTTTCTTTTTCTTTCTTTTTCCTTCTTCTTCCTCCTCGTATCTGGTCTAAGTCCTCTACTATCCTTCTTCCTTTTCTATTTCTGTCTAAGTCCTCTGTTCTTTCGTTTTCTCTTCCTTTATCCATTTTAATTTCTTTGTTAAATTTAAAACCCAAAACAAACTCAAAATCACAGTGAACAAAAACACCAAAAATCAAATCAAGCCAGAACAGCAAACAATACATCCAAAAATACAAAACACACAAAAACACCTAAAATTTTTCGAGTGGTATGATTACCACTCGAAAACCCAAGAAGTTCGCCCCCTAACAGCAACAGACAGCAGAGCAAACAACGAGCAACATCAAGCTAGAACAACAGCATACATCCCCAGCTCGAGCCTCCAAAATGCTCCCGGAAACGCACCCCTCAACTACACCCCAAAAACTCCAGAAATTTCGAACCAAATTTTACCAATTAATCCAGAAATTTCGACCAAGAATTCCCAAAATCTCGAAACCAATAATACCCGTAAATTCGAACCAAATTACCCACTAAAACCCCCAAAATTTTCTGAAAAAAAAAATCACGAAAATTGTGTTCAAATTACCCACTAAAAAAACCACAAAAATTTCGAAAAAAAATCAAGAAAATTGTGTTCAAATTCGAAATATCTAATTTTGTGAGAAAAGAGAAGAAATTTTCTTCGTGATTAGTGAGTTTGAGATGAATTCGTGAGAATTTCAGATTTGATGTGTGAAATTGCAGCTTAATGATGAAGGTGATGAGTGTTGAGATGTCAGAGGGATGCTTTGAATGAGGAGATGAGAGTGAGAGAGAGAGAGAGAGAAAGAAACAAGCAAGAAAGGCAGCAACCACGCACGAGAAGAAGAAAGAAGGAAAGGTGAATGAGTGTAGTAATAATGGGAGGTATTATGTTTTTTCACTGATTCATGGATCGGAGGGTTAGAACAGAAAATAGCCAAAAATGTGGGCCCACACGAGGTTTAGTGGTTTTGCTAACCGGAAACTACTGGTGGTCGTGGTTCACAAACTTAACAAAAAAATGGGTAGTTGTTTTTTTTTTTTTAAAAAAAAGCGGGGTAGTTGTTTTCAAAGTTGACAAAAGTGGGTAGTTGTGACAAATTTTCTAATTAACTAACTATTTTCCGCCTATTATTGGGCTCTCAGCATATGATTTCAAACTCAACTTTAATTGATTGTTGCAAATGGTTAAGTTTATGGATGTTGTCGCGACTTTTCGAATCAAATCTATTTCGAGATGTCGTACTTTTCCACATCGGCTATTCAATTTGGGGAGCATTTTAGTGTCTATAGTTAAGTTTTGAATAGAGGTCTGTTTCTCTCTATCGTTCTTCTAGGAAAAAAAGTACTTTGCCTCAGGATGAGCAAAGAATAGTTATTGGAGTTCGTCTAGTGGCTTTTGAATCACTTTTCCCTTCCTTCTCATCACGTTTTAGTTAAAGGCTAGTCCTATGCTTGTTTGGCATTTGGCTTAAATTGTTGGATCTTGTTTTCCTTCCTGTTGTGAGAAGTTTATATGATTTTCCTTTGTTTTTTAGGGGTTTTTGCATTGTCTTAGTGTTAATAATGTTCAATGCCTCATTTGATCCTTCCTTGAAACAGGTGTGGAGTTGTTTTGCGTTACTTGGATCAATAGCTGGCTAGGATGATGATTGAAAGGAGTTAACGACCAAGAAAAAGTTGTGTAAGGAGCAAGAGTGCTAAGGGGATGAAATCCATTTGAAGCAGGCGCTCAACTCCCTTGCCTCCTAATTAAGGCAATTGTGAGAGTCTCAGGTGAACGCTCTATATATGGAGCAGACGCTTAGAGTTTGGAGCCGGACACTGAGGAGTTTCCCAGGTAAGTGACATGAATTAAGTCATGATCACCAAACTAGAAAGGAGTTAGTTATTATAGCAACAATTTAAAGATGACTTTGATTGGTCACCAAGCATGTAAAGATTAAAATGAGAATATATGTGTTGTGGGCTTCAATGTTGTTTGTAACCTTGACAATATTAATTATTAAAACACTTAAGTGAAAGACTAGTAAGTATTAAAACTCTAGATGAGTGCACGTCAAAGTATTGAATTAGCAAGGTGGGGGGGGCATTGTTCGGCCATGACTTTATCAGGAACTGTTGGATTCGATCCCCGCGTCCTCTAGCAGGTTGAGATTCTCTTCCTTTATTTATTGTATCAAGGAGTCGTACCCTTGACATGTCCACAAGAGTTAGACACCAAGTAGACAACCCGTTTGGTGCTTACCTAGAAGTATTAAAAGAGGAATAATATAATTATATTCACTTCAAATGTTTTTTTTACTCACAAGTCTCATTTTTTATGTGAACTTCAATTCATTTGTTTATTTCTTTTAATATGTTCGTACTTAGCTTCATTGATTCATGGTTTGGTGAATTACCTTGACYYTGTGATGACCCACTTTAAATGACGAGCAGACTTCCAAGTTTAAAGGTAATAATGCAGGTTGCGGGAGTAGGTTGGGTTATGAGTGTTCTGAGCAAATTAGTTTTCATAACTCTTCGAATGCTTTTGTTGTTTTGAAACTTGAAGGTTTTGATGATTTGAAATTTTGGATTTTATTTACTTTGATTTTGAATAAGGGAGCACTTTAGTCTCGTTAGTTTGGGGCCCTATGTGGTTCCAAGTCGTTAAGACAGTTCTTAGTTCATTGCGTACTCTATTTAGCCAAATATGTTTTCACACGTGGCTGTAGCGCTTTAATAATTTTTTCATATTTTATTGGTTTTATTATTTCAAAAAGAAGGAAATTATTAGGGTGTTACACGGGTCAAATAGGAGACCCGCCCTATCCCTACCCCATTAGGGCAAGGATGGGTCTCGGTTTGGTAGGTGGCGGGGAGGGGATGGGGTTTAAAATTGTACCCGCCATGGGGATGAGGATGGGGATGGTTTCTAGGCTATACCTGCCTCATTCCCATCCCAGCCCATACCTGCTTGTATAATATAAAGTTAATTAATTTATATTTAAACATTCAAAAATACGTTTATAAACTATTAATATTTAAAAAATCAAAAGTTTATAACTATCTTTTACATATTTTTTCTTTAGGTTAATTTTTTTTTACAAGTAAATAAATTTTAATTAGTGCGAAAATATTTTTAGGTGGGTGATGGGGCGGGGATGGTTTTTTTATGTTGACTTGATAGGGCRGGGACGGGAATGAAATTTATACCCATGACGAGGATGTGGATGGGGATGAAAAATTGAGGTAGGGATGGGGATGGGAAAGGCAAAACTTGCTCCGCCCCGCCCCAGTTGCATCCCTAATCTGAATCATAGTTACTCCCTACAAGGCTTCACAAAAGGTTAACAAAAGTCAAACCGAGCCTATTTCACCTTTGCCTTCTAATAATTTGTGCAAGAACAACCTTCACAATGATCATGCTATCAACTACACTCATGGATCAAACAAAGATGTAGAAGTTACATGTACAAGCATTATGACAATGGAATTTTTGCTTTACAAACCAAAGACTGACAATACGACAAAGTTACTACCCAGGATATTTTGCCTATGGATCAAGACTACTCTTTATGTGCCAATCCAATTGAGCAAAATCCTATTTCCATTTAATTACTACAATCAATTGTAGTGTTACAAAAAGGACTAAATCTCAAGGAAAAGGGGAAAGATCAAAGAAGAAAAGAAGGGTCATTGGTAAAACTTCAGCTTGTGTTTCTGTAGATACCTACATTTGTCCCTAGCCCAAGACGTCCGATGATAAGACACCCCTTGCAACACACAAGCTGAATTGAGAGAGAATTAGGGCCCTAACATACCCTAAAAAGGCAAGTTTTCACTACAMTGGGCACGATTCTGTACACAAAACACCCTTAAAAGTAAATTTTAATTTCAACATAATTTYAACTTATTTTTAAACATTTTTCTAWGCATTTTTGGCAATTTTCGGAATTTTCARCAATTTWATTAATATTGCGATAATTAATTWAATTATGAAAACAATTCCAAAATTCATGAAATTTTAACACAACACAACACTTTAATTGTTTTATCAAAGATTTTATGATGTATTTCTTCATAATTTTTGTAGTTGTGGAAAATTAGTTATATTTCCGAAGCAAAACGCGCACCCGAGCAAAACGACTCATTTTGGAGCTTCGGAGCTGCAACTGAGCGATGGGGCCCACACAAATATCCCCAAATCAATCAGTGATTTTGTGTTAAAATCGCAACAATAAATCCAAATGATATTTTATTTCGATTTTATATTATACTGCAATCTTCAAAAAAGGACAAAACGAATCAAAATTGCAATAATCAGTTGCAATCATATAAAATCACACATATATTTTTATATGATTTTTTATCTTGATTTTATTTCATTACGATCTCATTATTTGAGGCAAGGCGAACCAGCCAAATAATCCGAAAATAGCAATAAACATCAGTTGTAATCATATAAATCACACATATATTTTATTATGATTTTATCTCGATTTTATTTCATTACGATCTCACTATTCGAGGCAAGGCAATCAGTCAAATATCCAAAATCGTAATAAAATCAGTTGCAGATCATATAAAATCACGCATATTTTATATTGATTATCTTGATTCAACTCTTGCTATAATACAGAACCCCGACCTTCATTTAAGAATTCACGCACTTTCATACATCGTCACTCTGCCGTTTTCTCTCACTTTCTCTCTCTAAAATCTCAAAATTCATCTAGCATTCAAACGACATTCTTGCATTCATACACTCATAAACACAATCAAGCATTCAAACCAATCAAAGCATTCTTAGCACATCTAACATATTTCAAAACTCAATTACACATCCATTCATGCACTCATTTGAGAACTTGGCTTGATTTCGAGTTCTTGATTCGATTTGGGTTCTTGGTTCATTTTGACTTCGATTGGTTCGTTCGTGTACGTACGAGTTCAAGGGTCCTAGCATAGTTCTCAATCATTGCACCGTGTTGCAGGTTAGGTTTGAGGCCAATGTCTCAATTTCTTTACACCCTTTCGCATGCTTGTTAGAATTTTGACTTTCTATGTATTTGGAATGTAATATTGATAACAAACTATTCGACATGAATTAAAATCAACATTAGGCACAACTTTAATTCTTGCTTGAATTAGTTGCATGCTGCAAATCCAACAACTTTTATGTCTTAAACAGACTGGTAAATTGCATTTCTCATGCCTAATAAGACTATTCATGACAAATTGGCTTTTAGGCACCTTTAATAGGATTAAACAACACATGTCACCAAAAACAATTAGTCCTTTGTGCTTCTATTTCTGTTAAGAACCCACATTAGTATTTGCATGCTTAGGGTTAAAGGAAATTGTTTGTTGTTGTCTTTTTTACAATGGATCGCAATGACGAGTAGAGGCCGCTAGATCGCGGGGGCGGGGGCGGGGGGGGGGGGGGGGTGTTTTGCACTACTTTCACCCTTACCCTGTCCCTAATCCAGATTGGTGCACTACCACACATGGAGTCTTCGCTTGCTTTATGCATTATAGGTAAGGCTTAAAACGGGTTCCGCGCTTCCAAAAGAAGTGCGATGGCAACTTTTCTCTACTTGTTCGAGTATAAACACACAACTCTAGGCATACTCACACTATGCAAAAGCCAGATTCAATTCTAGCAACAAACTAAGTCATCAACTATTTACCACCCGGAGCAGAGGGACCGGACCAGTCGGGCCCGGTGCGCCCGACGCCCGACAGTTTTCTTTTAACCATATGTTTAGTGCAGTCTAAGTTGAAGTAACTTAGAAATAGTGATACTCCAGATAGAACAACAAGTTTTTCTAAGGTACCAAAGTTGTTTGAAGAGAAAATCAACAACCAAGAAGTTCAGATTACTAATGTTAAAATGTAATAGTTGTCCTAGTAGTATTGTTAAGTTACATTTGCAGGTTACTACTGTTGTTTTGTTAAAGTTTCAACAATTGGTTGAACTTGGCTTTTTTTTCCTTGTCAAAAGAAAAAGAAAGGATTAAAGTCGAAACATCCTAATGAAACGAATATAATTGAGAATGGTAATGCCTTTAGAATGAGTAAACCGGGTGTACCCGTCTAATTTTAGGGAACTGGAATCGGCAGGGTACCAAAAGTTGGAACGAAACCAGACCAGTCCATACGATTCTCCAAAATTCAAAAATTGTAACACCCCAATTTCCAGTTTTTCAAAATACTAAAATCCATTAAATATATGGAAATTATTAAAGCGCTACTGCCACGTGTGAAAACATATTCGGCTAACAAAGTACGTACGAAAGAAACCATTTAACAACTTGGACCACGAAGGGCTAACCAACTGGACTATAAACTTCCTTATTCACTACTACAAAAGAGTGTTTTTTCAACACATCTTAGACCATTTCTCAATACATAAAAGTGTTGAAATTAATTGTAATCCCCGTAATTTCAATATTTATAAAATATATTTCCTAGAAATATATTACGATGTTTTCATAAAACGATCAAACATTTATGGATATATTTTATTATAACATTATTATGATTTATCTCGTGAAAATCATATATTTATTTGAATTCTATATATTTCGTTTAAATTATATCTTACGAAGGAAATATATCATTTTCTTTTTTTTTCAAAACAAATATAAATAATTAAGATATTTAACATTGAATCTAGTTAAAACCTAAGTCAGTAAAAAAAGTTTTATTCTTCTTTCTATTTTTTTTTTCATTCACGTTATACTTCAGTTTCAAAAAAAAGGGAAACGTGTGTTTGCATTGTGTTCCACTGGTGGTTGTTGCTCGCTGCCCGCGCTGTCGCCGCTGTCCGCCACCCACCAGACACCATCGGCGGTTTGTTTCATCCTCTTTCCTTACTTGTTTTATTGTTTCAACTTTGATTAATTCTTTAAGTTCTTTTTTAATCCAATTGTTCTACTAATAATTTTGAGGATAATCTACTATAAATTACAAAGTTTATGATTTTTGGTGATGTTGATTTTAATTGGGAATTTTCAGATTTATCGAATTGCAAAATTAGGGTTTTTCACATTTTTATCAATCTATCAGCTTTAGTATTTGATTTTTAATTTTTTATACTAGGAATTATATGTTTGAATTCGGTCGAAGTGTAAACATAACTATTACGCACCTTGTGTAAAATTTTCAGAATTTTCGAAGCATGTTTAACTATTTAAAAAAAATTCGTTTTTGGTTGAAAGTTTTCTGGTTCAGGCTTGGTTTTGATTTTTCCTGATTTTTGTGTTAGTCAATAATTTACAAATTTGAATGAATATTCTATACACATTAAAAGACTTTGTGTAAAGTTTCAGAATTTTCGCGAAGCTGATTTGCTATTTTAATAAATTCGTTTTTGAACTAACTGTCTTTCTCAGGTTGCTGGTTCGGTATTCGATTTTCATTTATCTTTATTAATCCTATAATTTACGAAACTTTTGTGGACTTGTTCCTATAATACAGTAAATACCCTTGTGTGAATTTCATAAAGTGTCGTGGTGTTTTAGTATTTTAATAAAGTTAACATCAGAATGACGGTTTCGATCGCGAGATAGTTTTTTCTTAAATTGATCAAAAATATTTTGTGTAGACACTGAATATCGGTTCCCAAATGAGTAATCCGTTGATGAACTACGCGTCTCGCTTTGTTTCGAATCAGTAAAAGATGCTTGAATTTACAAAGTTGGAACATATGCGAGGTCGTAGTCGAAATTATTGAGCAAAGGTCAAGCAAGGCAAACTGTGTTCTTCGGTTTTTTCAAAGGTTCTCAGGTTTTCAAAAGGTTTTCCAAAGGCGATTCTCATGCTTTTTGTTGTTCATCATGTCGTCACATTTTTCTGAATCCGCCAGATTTTCAAATTATTTTTCTGAATTATTTCTAGATTTTTCTATGAATTTGCAATGTTTAAAATACGCAGGATACGCACAGAAATACGCGATATTAGATAAAAATACTCCGGAAAATACGTGGACCTTCTAGAAACATTCTAGGACTCTTGCTTTGAGAGCAAGGGTGTCTAGGTGCGTCGAATCAAAGGAAATCACGATAAAATCGGAGGAAATCAAATAGTTTCAGAAGTTTTTGGAAAACAATACGCAAATCATTGAGCGTATATACGCACTGAATGAGCGTATTAACGCTGAAAGCGTCACTATACGTACTAACAGTAAGCGTATATCGCTATATACAGTCAAAATTGCCAATCTTGTGAAATGCAGCAGCGTATATACGGTAGTTACAGCGTATATACGCTGGAGCAGCGTATTAGACGCTCGTATACAGCGTATATTATCCTCGGTCCAATACTTACGAAAATTGCGCAAATCTTGTGATACAAGCAGGATATACGCTGTACGAGCGTATATACGCCGGAAGCAGCGTCATATACGGCTCGTTTATAAGCGTATATACGCAGGGTATATTTGTGCTCGTTTTTGCTGTGCGATATAATATGCTCCTGCGCTTGTTCAGTCCGAGACACCTTCAAAACCTTCACACTCTGACTCATTACCACGACCTCAATGCTTCCTACGCATACTTCTCTCTCTTCTAAACATTCAAACACTCAAACACATTACCTTCGTTTTGTTCAAAGCATCGATTCCTCTTCGACAATCAACAAAGCGATAACAAAGGTTGTAATTCAGATTACTCACGCAAAATTTCTCTCCCTTTCTTTTAATATATGCTAACCATTAGTTAGAGTTTTTAAATATAATTAAAGCTATGTAGAAACTCATTTTTAAAATCGTTCATATTGTAACATATGTAGGGTTTTATTAACGTTGTTCTCATGTTTTCATTGTTCGTTTTTCCATTCTTTCATTTCTTTCATTATTATCTTCCATTGTAATTACTAACCAATTCTTTATTTGTATGCAATTGAAGGGCTAGCGGAGCAAATAGAGCGGAATTTGTACAGAACAGGCTGCCTGGAGTCAGCGCGAATGGCA
>SNQN01002624.1:54987-71321 GCA_008642245.1 Bassia scoparia | reverse complement strand
GGTGATGTTCAGCCCTGGTAATGAAAAGTTGGTAGTGTTGTTCAGCCCCCCGAAGTGAAGATGTTTTTGCTACACTTCAAGAGGTTGAAGACTATTACCCAGTATGGCAAGCCAGGAAAGGCCGGCTGGTTTTGGTGTTTTCGTGCCAACACAGCTAATGAAAGAGGGAATAAAAATGAGGTATCAACTCGGACTTGTGAGAAGTAGTGCAAATACCAGTCGCTCCCCGAAGTGTGCAACTTCAAAGCTTAATCGTAAAGGCGCTGAAAAAAATTTTGCCAACAGTAACAAGTCATTCAAAGAAGATAAGAAGCTGAATTGGCAACCGATTTTAGTAGATGTGAAGAAGATGTCCCAGGGATCGCAAGTCCAAGAAATGTGGCCCCAATGTGTATGCCAAAAAAAATGAAAAGATATTGTGGCAGGATTCAGAGGTTGTTCTCGAGCACCAAGAATCATTCCTTTGCCCCTCAAAAGTCCAAGTTTATACCAGGGCTACCGTAACCATATATGACACTCATGTTAAGAGAAATTGAATTTGTGTGAAATGTGGTGTAAGCTTAGCCAGATTAGTTCCAACTTGTCCCAAGGAGCGCATTGGGTTGATGGGGGATGATTCCTTGTAGAGAGATTTAAGGAATGGAAGAATCAAACGAAAGGCGACTTAAACTGTAGAATGATGCGAATGCAATTAAAACTCCTTGCAAAAAATGACGCCGATAAATCAAACAAATTTTTTCACATGGCATCGCGTTGATATGATCTATTTACTGAAGGACATTTTGGTGTCTAGTTGCGCCGTAGCAGGCAGTTGACAAGCAGTTCTGTGACGTAGTTTGCGTTCGATGCACGATTTGACAGAAGAGTATGAATCCCTTTGCTAACTTGTTGGTGTACACCATCATGTTCAAAAGTTATTCTTCTTTGATGTGCCTTGATGCTAAATGAGACCACAGAGACTATGAGTTGGTCTTTATTTACATGACTTAATATGTATGAAGTGTTCTCCAAAGGGAACCTTGAAGACCAAGCACCCGCATAAGACGGCCCTTTAAAGCTGCAACCCACATAGGCATAGTGGTGCATATTGCACATGAAAACTCTTAAGTTCAATGTGAGAAGCTCGGAAGTATATGTCGATATCAAGAGTTCAAGAGATTGAAGTCATCTACGATAGCTTTGAACGAGGAGGAGTTGGAGAATTGGATGTGTTATTGAGGATATTGGGCCTTGAGAACAACACTTGGCTGAAGGTAATTGTAGGACACCTAAAATGTGTCTCCCAAATGAGTAATCCGTGATGAAGCATACCGCGTCTCGCGTTTGTTTCGAAATCAGAAATAGATCTTTGAATTCAAACAAAATTAAATACGTGGTCGTACTCGAACTATTGACAAAGTCAAATACAGCAAATATTTCTTTCGTTTTCTCAAAGGTTTTCAAAGGTTTCAAAGGTTTTCAAACAAGTTACGCTGGCGTTCTCGTGCTTTGTTTTTCATCTGTCCCTACATTTTTCTAAATTCCCAGATTTTTATATTTTCTAATTTTCTATGATTTTTCTATGAAATTTTGCAATGTTTAAATACGCAGGAATACGCAGAAAATACCGTGAATTAATTAGAAATACGCGAATGTTTCTAGAAAACAATACTTTTCTTGCAAAGGACGTCTAGAAATCCGTAATCTTAGAAATCGACGTTTTAGGCAAAAGAATATTCCGATCAAAAATATTTCAGAATTTTAGCAAAAAATGATATACGTGACGTGCCAGCACCATTTCCACCACATCTATCACCCAACTCCACTCAATAGAACTCGACCTCGACTTGCGAGCACATCCACGGCCAACCTCAACCTCCGGAACGATACCGTACCGCCTTATCGAGAGGGGTGCCTTTGAGAGCGTAATATACGCTGGGAGCAGCGTAATACGCTGCCTTTATATATACGGTGCCCCAGCGTATTACGTCCTTCCGGATATAATCTTGATCCAGATTATGACCATTGAAGAAGCTAATATACGCTGAGATGAGCGTATATACCTCCCCTCGAATGCGTATATGCGCTCTATCCTCAGCGTATATATGCAGTGGTTTTTGTGCTTCGTTTTCTCTGCCTATAAATACTCCCTTGCCTTGCTCGTCCGACCCACGCTGTCATATACACCTTCACAACGCACAATTTCCCGAGCTACTCTCTCTCTCTTCCAAAAACACTTAAACACATGTGCACATTCTTTTAATTCAAAAGCATCGATTCTCTTTCGACATCAACAAGCGAAAACAGGTAATTCTGAGATGCCACAATAAACTCTCTTTCACTTCTTTTATTTGATTAATATTGTTATGAGTTAATGTAATTTAAACAATGTAGAAAACTCACTTTTAATCATTTCATGTAAAATTTAGGGTTTCTTAATACTTTCAATGTTTTCCATGTTTTGAGTTTCATTCTTTTCCTTTCATTTCATTATTATTGTCCATTGTCAACTAACAATCTGTATTCTTTGTATAGCAATCAAGGCGAAGAATCCATTCGGCTTGCGTTTTATCATGACTAACCCAATTTTTCTTTGTTTCATGTAGCGATTCAAGCAAAGGATTCGTTTTTCATTTCGTTTACAAACTACTTTGTTTTATTTTGCAGATTTTAGGTAAGATGAGTTGATATACTTTGAAGTTTATACACTTCAATTTTCATCTTGTCCATTGTGTTAACTGTATTATATTTGCTAAACAAACCGGAATTATGTGAATCACTTTAATCGATTAACTATGGACAACCTGTTTTAGGCACCGTTTTTAACATGATTAATGGCAAAAGTGGTCAACAATTTCTAGTAGGTAAGTCTCTTGTTGCATATGAAAATTTACTCAACTTAGTAATCAGGGTTAGACGCTTCTAAGGCTAAAAAATGGAATGTGTGCACCAATAAAATCGTGTAATGAATTACATGAGACCCGATTAGACCGCTACATCGGGCGAATTGGTTACATCTGATCGTACCATTCCCCAACCCAACGAACGTTACTTGATTGACCGTCGGGCCATTGTTTGCGCACAACGTTTCGGCCGTCCGTGAAAACCTTTCTACCGTGCGACTCCCCTTACTGACACACTACCCCAACGCACATTCACGTGCGGGTTTTCGGGCTAAGCCCACGAAAGGCACTCGATATGTAGTACCAACCGGCGCCGCTATACGCTGAGGCGCGGCCCACGTCTAAAATTTGGCGACTTCACTGGGGATAAATCACCTTAGGTAAGTGACACTTGAAAATCTCGTAATTGTCCATTCATACGTTATGGGTTTTGCATTTGCATTGTGACCTTTCGATAAGTCGCGCCTAGGCTCCTTGGTCTCACTATGCATTTCTATGCTCGAGACCTAAGGGGGATCCTACCTTGTTGCATGTGTTAATGATCGCATGGCTAAGGCAATCCTATCCCCCCATGCGTCGTTGCACGTGTTACTGGATGCGTTGCAAAGGTATCTTGGCCATACACGCTATTGCAAGTGTGAAAACTGGACAAGCTCTGCCCTTAGGCGTGTACACTCTCTGAACTTAATCCTAGACCGACCCATAGTTACTTGTCATCACGTTCTTGTATATATTGCATGTATGGGTCCTAAGCCAATTAATACCAGTTCTAGACCTTAACACAACACTTTCATATAGTCCTGCATCTTTTAGTCACATCAGCATTTCATATCCCATAGTGACTTAGTTGACCTCTGCCTTAGTCTGTACCTAGTTCACTAGGACTTACCTTCAAGCAATTCGACCCTTAGTCCACACAGGACTTTGACCCTAGGTCTTGACCATTGACCAATTAGGAGTCCACATAGACTCTATCTAGTCTGACCTTGACACTAGGGTAGGCAAGACGTTGACCTTAGACGTTAGACTATAGACTCACATTAGGTTGACCTTCCTTCAGCCAACAAAGTCGACCTCTAGGCTGACCCTAAACCACTTAGGACATGTGCATACATTCCTGTCAGTTTGTCCCTTTCAAAAAAAAAAAATTCAAAAAAAAAAAATTTAAAAAAAAAAAATTTCAAAAAAAATTCAAAAAAACGAAACGACACCTTGCTTGCATTCATTCGTAGGAAAGATGACCATAATAACATACATTTGCAGTCTGCAATTCATGTATTCAATAGATGACCAAGAAGTTCGACTAAGGTATTCTTGAAAAGGGCGTGAAGCCGTCTCCATAACCCTGCTTGACCCAAAGAGTTGAGCCCCAGCCAGATCCAACCTAACTTCCTCTAACCTTCATTATCCCTAGCCATCCAAACCTAGCCTATCCTCCAACCTTATCATTCATCACCCTAACAACACCCTTCAGCCCAACCAAAAAACCTAACTTCCTCCAACCTTCATTACCTATCACCTTAACACCACAAGAGCCCTCCCAACGAGAAAAGCTCCAAAAACTTGACCGAGCAGTTCAACAGCTTGAACTAAGATCAGGGAGTTGACTCGAGCACTTCTTGGACAACTGTTTGAAAAGAATTAAAAGCCACCGACCCCCACCCTTCTACCAAACCAACTCCTCTGACCCAACTTGAACCAAACTGCCAAAGGATTTCTCACGAAAATACCCAAGTTCAAGCCAACTATGACCTCGATTCATTAAAGGGATTTAAGACCACATCACTTAAAGAGTTGACTCTGCCTTGTTTCCAACGTCTTTCCCCTTTCCTTGGAACCGATATTGTCAGAAAGTGGTTCTTCACTCCTGAGAAAGAATAGCTTACTTGGGAAGAATCGTCCACGCATTCTGGCAAATACAAGGGTAACATCAGACCCAAAACATCCTCCGAGAAGCTTGAAACCTTAACCAGGGAGAGAACGAGGTTCACCACTATTTACTATATGGAGAGGATGCTGCCACCTAGTCTCGCTCCTACTGAAGAAAGAATGTCAAGACCTCATTTCTAACCTTCCAACCAGAATACAAAGATTACATCCAAGTATCGAGCCTTCACACGTTCTCAAAGGTCTACGACATTGGATAGACATAAGAATGATTTCTAGAGTCTTAGCTTTAGTATCGAGTCGGAGAGGTCCCTTTCCCGTAGACTATGATTCTTTCTTTTTCCATTTCTGTCGATGTCATTGTTAGGATCCAAATTTTCAATTAGCCTCTATGTAATAAATTCTTTTGTTTTTATAAAAGTTCTTTTTCTCATTCTCTTAAGCCTCCATATAGTTGCTTCTAACTGAATGGAATTCAAATTAATATCGACCTCACAATTCAATGGACATGCCAAGAGAGGCCTTCTTTCGTTAGCTCCACAAAATAACCTCTCCCCTCCATTTCCCCTCATCATCAAATCAAAATCCCTTGCAACCTTGAGCCATAAACACTATCAATTCAGCCTATCTTCTTTCATCACCCACATCTGCCTAACCTTTGGACCAAACGGTGCATAGGAAAAGACACGTGCAAAGAAAGAAAAAGAAAAAGAAAAGGAAGAATAAATGGGTAAAAAGCAAAAAGCAAAATCAAACTTAAATCAATTTCAAAAATCCAATGCAAATCCAAAAGTCAAAGCCCAATTCAAACAAAAGCAAAGAGTCTAAAAAGCACACTGCGCACCTGGTCAACTTCATGATCTCGAGACCTTCTCAACCCTCAAAACCACAGCCTCACATTACAACCACAAAAGCCCTCACACGAGCATTGTCCAAATCACCAACGAGAACTCACGGTTCTGATTCCAAAAGGATACGAGAAGCCTCTTCTCGATCGAGCCCAAACCATTCAATAACATTCTGAGTCCATCATATAGTTTGATTCCCTTAAAGTCGGAAGCACAGATTCCATGTAGCACCCAACCATAGACTCGAGCTGAACCAACCATCATCTAGCCAACCACTCAATTCCCCATTTTTACTTACCCTAGTCACAAATTTTACCTTATCTTTCTTGAGCCTTTAGCCTATTGCTTCATACACCTTAAGAGTCCTCCTCAACTCATCTTTAGGCTACCACTTGCACATTCTCATGCATTCTCCTCAAAGCTCGCATTTGCAGCATTTCCTCCATGTTCTCTTCCTCATGCACATTCAGCTCAATTACTGATTTGGGCAAATCAAATCACATCCCTCATATAGCATTCAGGCTCAAGTTATATTTGGGGCAAATCAAAATCACATCCCTCACCATACCACACAAAACTAAGCGAAACCCATGACCCCCAACATTCACCTTCCTTACATCAACATTGCCCTAACCTCAAGCTCATCAGCTGGTCACCACTAAACCAACCCATCAACACCACAAACCATTCCTACACGCCCAAACCCCATGGTTGGGCTCACTTGCAATCACCAGCATCTCTTTGCTCGAATGGCTTGAGACGGCTTATCCCAAAATCCAAAAGCATCTTTACCATTAGTCTTACTTCCTTGTCATTTCTGCATTAATCTAAGAATAGACTGCATACGCAGCGCTTCATAGCATCTCATGTGCATTGATTACATACATCATCATCATATGCATCCTTATGCACCAACACATTACATTGCACATTGCACTACACATGCACCACCTCAACACGAGGCCTAGGACCCATCTTACATCATTTGCCTGCACATGCCTATACGCATTCATCGCTATTTACGCGATTTTGCTACACGCAACTCCCCGAAAAGCCGAGTGTCACCGTAGGGAAACTTCCGAAGAACGAGGCGCTTCCGCCGAACTTGCATACTTCCGCCCAAATCAAAATTACTTTGACTGTCGTCTTACTAGAATTCGTTCTCTTCAGACTCAGTCAATGGGGGCTTCTTCATTACAACAACCCCTTCGCACACTTCTGGTTTTGGAATTTCTCCCGCACCAGAAATTCTCATATATGCACCTTGCGGGTCTACTTTTTTCTGCCCCGCTTAAAAAAAAATCCAGCACAAGCATCTTTCGGTCTACGATTTCTCCCGCTACAGAATCCTAGCACAAAATCTTTCGGGTCTACAATTTCTCCCGCTACAAAATCCAGCACAAGCATCTTCATCTTATGTTTCTCCGCCTACAGAAATCCAGCACAGCATCTTTCGGGTCTATGTTTCTCCCGCATACAGAGAATCGCAAGCAACACATCTTCGGGTCTTTAATCTGCTCCCGCTACGAAGTTTCCGTCAGCACATCTCCGGTCTTTGAAATTTCTCCCGACTATAGAATTTCCAGCAATCTCTTCGGTTTGAATCTTCTCCCGCTCAAGAAGTTTCCGCGCGATTCCTTCGGGTTTTGAATCCCCGCACCAGAATATTCCGCATAACACATCACTAATTCTCCGAAAAAGCCGAAGTCAGCCGTAGGAAAAACCACGGCCGAGGATCCCAGGCGCTTCGAGGCACAACACGCATGGGCGCAGGTACAGGTTAAAAAACTAACATTTTGTTTGCACGTACCGCGGTAAGGTAACTCAGGGTCGCAAACGTCTTGAGTGCTCTCGTTTCCCAATCGATACTTTACTTTCTCTTCGAGATATCGTCTTTCAGGACTCAGTCAAAGTGGGGGCTTCTGTAGACACCTAAAAGTCTGTCTCCCCAAATGGTAATCGGTATGAAGCATACCGCGTCTCGGTTGATTTCGAATCAGAAGATGCTTGAATTCACAAGTGGAAATAACGTGAGTTCGTACTCGAGACTATTGAGCAAGTTCAATACAAGGCAAAAAAATATTCTTTCGATTTTCTCAAAAGTTTTTCAAAGGGTTTCAACAGTTACTGCTGGCGATTCAAGTCTTTTTGTTTTTCATCTTTTCCTCACATTTTCTGAATCCGCTAGTATTTTAAATTATTTTTTTCCTTTGAATTTTTTTTTTCTGATTTGATTTTCTATGAAATTTTGCAATTTTAAAACGCAGAATACGTAGAAAATACGTGATAAAATTAGAAAATACCGGAATGTTCTAGAAAACTTACTTTCTTGCGAAGAGATCTAGGATAACCGTTTAATTTAGAAAACGAACGGTAGGGCAAAGAATTTTAATTCCGAATTCAAAATATTGTCAGAATTTTAGAAATATACGCTTTGAGGAGCTTATACGCTGAGAGCAGGTATATACACTGCCTTGAGCTATATACGCTGCCCCGCGTTATTACCTCCCAGCGTATATAACTCCTTTGATCACAATATAGCCATTGAGAAGCGTATATACGCTGAGTAGAGCGTATATACGCTCCCCATGAGCGTATATACGCTTCTAGCGTATATACCAGTTTTGCTCGTTTCCTCTGCCTAAATACTCCCTGCCTTGCTCAGTCCGACCCAACGCTTCATAACCCTCACAACCCATTCCGAGGCATACTCTCTCTCTCTCCAAACACTTAACACATTGCACTATCGTTTTAATTCAAAGCATCGATTCCTCGTTTCGAATCAACAACGAAAAAAAGGTTGAATTCTGAGATGTCAAATAACTCTCTTTTCACTTCTTTTAATTGATAATCATTTATGAGTTTTTAATGTAATTTAAAACAATGTTAGAAACTCCACCTTTTTAATCATTTAGTAAATATGTAGGTTTGCTTAATACTTTCAATGTTTTCCATGTTTTTAGTTTCATTCTTTTCCTTTCATTTCATATATTGTCCAGTGTCAATACTAACAATTTCTTTATTCTTGTATAACATTCAAGGCGAAAGATCGCAATTGCGCTGCGTTTATCATGGAACTAACAATGTTTCTTTGTTTCATTTAGCGATTCAAGCAAAGATTGCGTCATTTCGTTTACAAACTAACTTTTGTTTTCTTGCAATTAGGGTAAGATGAGTTTTGCATATACTTTGAAGTTTATACACTTCATATTTTCTTCATCTCATTGTTGTATAACTTTTAATATATTTTGCTAAACAAAGACCGGAATTATGTGAATCATTTAAATCAGCTTAACTATGGACAACCTGTTTTTTAGGCACCGTTTTAACATGATTAATGCAAAGTGTCACAATTCTAGGTTAGGTATCTCTTGTGCATATAGAAAAACATACTCACTTATATCTTTAGGGTTAGAACCTTCTAAGGCTGCAAAAACGTAATTGTTGCATCAAATAAATGTGTTTAATAATACATAGACCGGTAGAGCCGTACATGCGGGCGAATTGTCAAGATCTATTCTCCATGTCCCGAAACCCCGACTGTTACTGATTGACGTGGGCCTGTTTTGCCACCAACGTTTCGGCGTCCGTTGAATAACCTTTCTAGCACGGTGGCGACTCCCTTACTCACAACACTACCCCAACGCACTCACGTGCGGTTTTCGTGGCTCAGCCCACGCAAGCATCTCCGATTTATACCAAGCCGCCGCCCGCTATACGCTGAGGCGGCGGCCCACGGTTCCTTACAGTAATGCAATGTATTTTCTTACAGAATTTTTTCCCCCCTTTAAATCATTATTTTCCTAAAAGCCTATTGCTTCAGTTTTTTAATATTTAGTTTTGTTTAATTTTCTGTATTATAAGTTGTCACACGATTCGTGTATAAATGATTTTGTATAATTTGTAGGTTATATGATGAGGGAATATGGTTCAGCCTTCTTAGCATTTATTTTGGGCTGATGCAAAACGAGTCTCAGAAGTGGAAGTGTCAACAACTTTTTTACCAGATGTGAACAAAAACACGAACTATTTGAGTTTGCGGAACTATTGCAAGGCAATGGGAAAAGAAAAGAGCAAAGTTCAAACAGATACGATGTTCTATTTGAGCGATGCAGGTCAACCTATCTTCCTACGAGAAGTTGTTCCAAAAGCTTACACTATGCAAATACAAGAAATCGCTTGGATTTCGCGTTTTGTATGCAAGTGTCGTGGTATGTACTAGAAGTGAGGAGTGTGAGAATATCTTTTGAAGGTTCTGTGTTACTCAAGAGGGTGAATTCAGTATCCTATTACTAGCCTATTTTTCTTTCTTTCGATGTGTAGTAGAACCAATTGGCTATTCCTATAACAGCGAATAAAAGACAAAATAAGAAAAAAAAAAAAATCATAAAGATTTATCGAGGTTCACCCAACTATGCTACGTCCTCCTACCTTATGTTCTGTTTATTATCTACTCCGAACAAACAAAGAACACACTCCTATTTTTCCCTACTCTGGAACCAAGCACACCCCACACTCAACTCTGAATTGCACTCGATCACACTCGTAATCAACTTGTGTTTGAACCACAAACAATCACCTGGTTCCAACCCTTCTGTTGAATGCCTATACAATAGTAAAGTTTCTCTCTTTTGATTTACTTCTGAAGAAAAGCTAATAAGAGAATGATTTGGTCATTTGTGCTGGATATGAATTGAAGTAGTTTTTGTGTTTAGTGATTTTTCTCAAAAAAATACTGCTTTTTCAACCGTGAGAGAGGATCTTAACTTAGATAGCTATATATATGCAGAAACCTAAAACCCTAGTTACCATAAATACTAGCTGTCGGTCAAGCAATAATCCAATTTTATGGAAGATATCTATCTATTTGACTTAATCACACGGATAAATCAAATAAATAAATACTCCTAGGATTAAGGTAACCAAAACTATATCCTCATCTATTTCCAGCTCTTAAATATTTAAAAACAATCTGAAAAACATTTTAGGGAAAATCTTTTCCAATCTGCAACTATTATATTCCACGTAGAGAACCCAGTTGTTCCCCAAGCTGTTCCCTAATGAGTATTATTGAATTATTATTTCAAACTGTACCAAAGTTATAACATGACTCAAAAAACCTTAACAACTTATAACACCCTTTTCAAAAAATCATACTACGGAGCACATTTACATTGAAGAACTATATTTAAACCTTAGGACTATCTCCATTCTTTCATGTAATTTTCAGACTTTGAAGTTCCTTGATTCTTTAGTTAAAGACAACCTTCTTCTTCGAATTGCTTCGAAAAGGCTCCATCTCTAATCTTGAATAACTCAACACTGCACCAATAACATGTTAATGTACAAAAAGAGTATTTGACTTACTTTCAGTATAGTAGTCTAGAAACATCCATGTTCCCCCACCTAACTTAGAATTCATCACTCAGTTGTTCCCTATAAGGAACAAGTTAGTTTCAACATATAACTCATATAAATATTAACCCTTTCTGGAACATTTTATTTATAATATTGGTTCCTGACAACTTATTCATTGTTAAATGTATCCTATTTCCGGAAGCTGTGTTTCATCCACTCAAAACAGTAAAGGTCTCAATAATCTCTTGTTGTCGCTTCGTTATTTAAGCCAAAGAAGGCAAAGAAAACCAAATATTCACACTTAAACCTAGGAGTTCAAGTGAGCATAAGTCGATTCCACTTACCAACGGAGTGTGATTGCAAACACTTTGAATTATGTGGAATGTTTACAGGCACATATTTAAATTGTGGGAGATGGAAATGTTGATGTCCGGAAATTGTATGAGGACATGGCGTAAGATGTTCAAAAGAACACAACAAGAAAAGGTTTCGCCGACCACATTACCGACCGATTCGTCGGTAAAGTTACTACCGAAAATTCGGTCGTAAAGTGTCGGAACACAATCGCGTAATCCAAAGATTACCACCGAATTTCATCGTAAGGTTTACCGACCGTGCCGACCAATAAATTCCGACCAAAAAAAAAGAGGAAAGGCCATTTACGACCGATTAATCGACGGTACAGCCGACCGATCAAAATCGTCGATAAATGCCTTTTCCTCCAAAAATTGAAGCCATGACATTACCGATCGAATAATCGTCGGAAATTTGAAACAGCATTTAAAAAAGACAGAACAGCTTTCAAGCATATTTTCCAACCAAAAACAAAATATTATATTTACTAAAGACAAATACACACGTATGTACACTGAATTGAGGTCTATTGTAAACAAAAATCTTGAACAAATTCTTAAATAAAATGAAGTCACATGAACCTATTTGCATACATCAACATTTACATTTCTTCAACAAGAGAGATCAGCCAACTTCGACGCCCATTTTATCAAAACATGCTCAGATACTCTTTCATGTCTATCCTTTGCATAATTCAAACTGCAACTCATAAGAGAATTAACGAAGTTAGCTCAAATATTAGCAATAGATGCAAAAGCTCGGAGGGATCAAACCTTATCAAGTAACAACTGAGGAAGCTGATCAGCTATTTAAATGAATTTATTCTTTGTACATCCCAGTGCATATCCATTATAACCAGTTCCTGAATAAACAGAAATCAAGATGAGCGACTAACATGATATAATCTTATTATGCCAGATATACTTGTGCACTTATCAATTGGCTTATACAAATACAACAAAATTTTACCATGGTAAGCTTCACTTTCGGAAGCAAAAGGAGATCAACAGAATTCCAGTTGTGTAGATCAAAAATTTAAGGTTCAGTCATAGATAATCATAAAAGACTTGAAAATAAGAAACTTTCTTATCGACATTTAGTTCAGTTCAAAAAATAAAGGAGAAAAAATGGATCAATGAAAAAAATTGTTATGAAGTCACTGTTTAATTTGATGTATATTCGACAAAATCTCAGTTCCAAACGTGAGGGAATTAATCAGCCGAGAGAAATACAACACGGGTGCAGTTAGCTCCATTACAGTTGGGTATACAATAATTTCAGACTTCAACAAAAACGTGCCTATACTAATGAATTTAGAACAAATTACAAACATCAAAATAGAGATATTACCTTGTATGGTTGAATATAAGAGGGATCCCAATCTCAGGGTTCCGCACGCATTTAATACACGCAAGGTTTACATAACAAACCACATAATCTTAATTACCCAAAACTGTATTATAACGAACATGGTAGCGCTACCACATGTTGTCAAAACTGGCAGCAAACTTGTGGAAATTGATCACAAAACAAGTACTCACCTGAACAACTTCATCTTAAGAATATTTTACATCCAGACACCAGTATGAATCCAGCTCCAAGTCCCTGAATATTATGGGCCGTATTACACATACACAAACATGTATCTTATGAGTTAAGCTAAATCACTTCAATTCAGCCCAAAAAACCTTATGAGCGTAATTTAATCTTATTAACGTTTAAAAATATTGATAAAAAAAGCTTCTACTTAAGATATCTCAACCTTGAACCACAAATTATGCAAACATTCACATGTATAACATATGGTATTATTAACGCACATTATTGAACAAAAATTAATCTGAGTAATATGTGCATGACAAGCCAACGCAATTTCTGCTAATGCTTTTATCAATGCAAAATACATATATATATCATTGCAATCAAATTGATTATTCGTAGTTGACTAGACTCTTACTCACTACAACCACTCACTAACCACTACGATCATCTCTTCCGTCCTTCTGATATTATCTATTTTATTTTCTCATCAAGGCTTATATACTTACAGTACTACCCATATCACCAATCTCTCTCTTATTAGCACTTCCAACATTTGCATCTTCACCAAGCGCCACAGTAACCATGTTCAAATTAATATCAACTCTATTCAAATTAATATCTGCTACGTCATCCACAACCTAGAAATACAAAAAATTAACTAGTTTAACAATGAAAACTACAAAAAAATAAATTACGACAATTGCTAATGACGAATAATTAACGCAATCAAATATATGACAGGATTTTWTAAGGTTGTGACAATAACTAACTTAGGTATGCTAACAAAAAATATAGATTGCGACCTGACTGTTCTTTGGTCTCCTTTTACAAAATTTAATAATACTAAATTTGACATATCCACACAAAGTATCATTATATCCTTAGGACAGATTATTCTATCCAAACGCTTACCATTACAGAACAAGAAATTCCTCATTACTCTTCTCAAATTAACAACCAATGTGCTTTTAAGAAATTACATAACAACAAGAGATTTCAGAACAGAAGAGAAATGAGAGGTGTAGCAATGTCAAGTCAACTAAGCCTATTTTTCCTAATCCAAGAATCTTAATCATGTAACGATTATATTATTATGGAATAAAATTACAATAAATAATCCCAAACAACAATGAATAATAAACCTAATGTCTACTTATAATTGATGAAGCAACAATAGCACAATACAGTAGTCAACACAATCAAACTAACCACTCCAATAAATATGCATAGGAATAATAAAAAACCACAAATTCATAATAACAACTACAATAAACATGCATCTCAAATTTCATCAAAAATAGACTCCTCCGCAAAGCAATACACATGCATCCAAAAAAACATAAGAAGATGAAGACTCCCAAAAAGACCCCTACCAAAAAAAACAAAAAATCAACCTTCCAAAATTAAGAAATACTAATCTACTACGACAAAGAAGAAGTACTAACCTCAACCAACTGCTCCTCCAACCCGGCAACGTCAACGGGATCTAAGTCAATTGGATCTTCCATTGCTTGAGCTGAAAGAGAGTTCTTATAAGAGGAAATTGCTAGAATCGCGAAAATTAATTGCCAACCACCGACAGTTAACAACTTAATTCAAACAACGATTATTGATATGAAGGAACACCATTTATCGTTCAATTTCAGATTTTTGGAAGATTAGGAAGGAAGTTGGTCGTTTTGGAAGGGAAGATGAATTGGAAATGAGTTTGACCAAAATTTTACTACTTCCTCCATTTCTTAAATAGTGCATCGGTTTCTTTTTTGGGAAATTTCATAATAAATGCATCACTTCCCTTTCCTTCCTTTTTTGGAGTGGRGACCACAATTAAAATACTAATTCTTCTCTCTTTTATGTGGGGACCACAAATAAAATACTATTTTTTTCACACTTACTTTATTAAAATATTCATCAATATACTTAGTTTAATCCTTTTTTCCTWTTTTTTGGCCCCCACCCCTATAGCTCATCACCCTACCAAATTTTGCCTCAAAAACCGTGTTTCTCAAAGTGATGCATTATTTGAGAAACGATTATTTGAGAAACGGAGGAAGTATTCCCTTTGCATTTGTCCCAAAAAAATAATTCAGGTTGGATGGGCCATGTAGCAGCACGTGAGGTCTTGGACCCAATTCTTTTCTCATGCTCAAAATACCCCTCTGCTGCATTGAAAAATGCACATTTTATTTTTGTTTTCTTGATTGTAATGATGTTTTTTATTGGTTAGACAAATGAGTGAATTTCTCCTCATGAGACGAGATAGTGAGATACGATTTAACGAGAGCCCATATTAGCTCTTTGATACTCTTGTATGGGACTCTATCAAATGAATTAACTTGTACAAGGCCACCAAAAACCAATTATAGAACAAATTTAATTTGTTTTAATTTTTATTTCCAAAGTTGAACAGCTAGCCAAAGCCAAGTGTACAGTGTAGCAGATGAACTGCATGACTTCCTCTCTGCTTCCCCCATTTCCATCACTATGGTGCGGCAACAAACCCTTCTTGATTTTCCCGCCAAAACCTAAATTCTCTCTCTCCTCCCTCCAATTCTTCCCAAAAATCTCAATTCCCCAACTCACCCACAAATTCCTCCCTCGAAAATATCCGGGTATTGCTTGCTGCTGCCTGAATTCGGGTTGCCCCGTTTCCGATGACGAGTCCGAGTCCGAGTTGGAGCGGTTGGTGTCGCTGTTGCCAGAGGCGATGCGGTATCGTTTAAGGAATCATCCGGAATTGGATAAACTGATGGAAGTGGTAATGGATTTGGGTCGAAGACCGTTTGCCCGTTTTCCTTCGGGCGATTTCGAGTTGTCGGATTGTCCCATCACATTTCAGGACCTTGAGTTTGCTACTTCTCAGGTTATCATCCCCTTATTATTCAATTCAAGTTTAGGTTTTGTTTTGCATTTTATTGTGTTCTTCCTCTTTTTAAATACAGTAGTTTTCTGATATTTTTAGCATTACAGTTAAATTGTTGCAATAAAAATTCTTATGCGTGTCATTCAGTAATCTTGAATAGTTGAATTGTTGCAAAGAAATCGCAGGACACTATCGAAATTCGACACTGTCACACCATCAGTTGATGCCGTGACCCAGTGTATAATACATTTGGGTTAAGTAACATATATTATGCACTACGTCACTAACATTGAATGTGTGATTTATTGCTAGTATGTATTCCCTTCGTTTTTTTAAATGTTCCATACCATTTTGGAACGGTTTTTAAGAGTTGATTGAGTTGAATAAAATAGTTGAGTAAGTTGGGTAAAAAGTTGAATAAGTTAGGTAAAAGAGTAAATGTGTRAATGATATTTTATGGGAAATAGTAAATTTGGGTGAATAGATTGGGTAAAATAATGAAAGTTGACTTTAAAAATGAGTAATTCATTAAGGCCCATCTACAATAATGAACCAAAATTTCATTCATCCCTCTCTCTCTACCACTTTCTCACTCATAAA
>SNQN01002624.1:0-54857 GCA_008642245.1 Bassia scoparia | reverse complement strand
CCCCACCAACAACTCTCTTTCTTCCCAAATCTCATTCATTTTACTCCCATTTACTTATTTAACTTACATGTTTTAATAATTCGGGAATAATTAGTCAACTATTATTCCGGATTAATAGTCAAACTAATTTAATTTCGGTAGCATTAATACTACTAATTAATTCCGGGTTAAAAAAATAGTTAAGTCGGGGCTTTAATTAGTTCAGAACTAATTATTTGTGTCCATATTTAATAATCGTAATTACATAGTTAACTTAATTAATTTCGGATTAATCATTCAACTAATTATCGGGTTAAAAAAAACAACTTAAAGAAAATCTGACTATTAACAATTGTACACAATTTACGAAGTAAAATTGCAAACAACAAATAATGATTGGTACATTGGAACACCATAATATACCGATAATCTAATAGCCTAAAATGAAAAACCCTTTCAAGTATAAGGTAAAAACCTATAGGCAAATATTAGTTGTAAAAAATGACAACTCACAATTCATGATTTCACCTCTCGATGAAGGTTCCAAATGTGTTCAATTAAAAAATCATCTTTAACCAAAATGTAGTTTGTCCGTCACGCACTCATTTCTCGTAGCTAAGATATTGGTTCATGTCGACGAATGGACGTTCAACTTCGGTAACTGAAACTTCCGTCTTCGTCTCACCTCCGTTCTTCGGTCTATCCACCGGCAGCGCTAGAACCCGCTTCTGTCTGCCTCCGCCTTCGCCTTCGCCTTGTTTGCTTTGTCCGGACGATCTTCAAACAAATTCCGTTGGATGCCGCATAAACCTCGATATGTGTCCCCAGGTTGCACGGAGACGGGTACGGGACATATACGGGTACGGGACGGGACCGAAAACGGCATTCTTAAAAATTCAAGCGGTTAAGGCTTTGGGGACGTTGATTTTTATATTAAAAAATAAACATTTAAAATTTTTTAATGTAACAAAAATATTTTTGATGAGTTAATCATCCTTTTAAAAAAAATAAAAGAACACTAAGCCATTGTTGCATTTACCATAACATTAATTAAATTTCATCTACCAAATTAAAATTAATGAGTAATAAACACAAAAAAAATTAAAATAAAATAATTGAAAAACATAACATCAGAAAAATTAATTGCATAATCTGTAAAAATAAATCAGAAAAATCCACTAAAAAAGACAAATAAGAAAAAAATAATAAACATAAAATGGGTGAAAACAAACATAAAGGGAAAATCAAATAATACAAGCAATACTTATGAAATATGAATTGGTCAAAAGTTTGTAAAGTCAAAGTAGAACTTACCTTCCCCAAATAAACAAAGTCGRCTTTACCTCTCACTCTCTGCTCGAAGTCGACGAGAAGAAAAGCCGCGGCCGGCGCATCTCCAGGCTCGAAGAGAAGAGAAGTAACAAAGAGAAGAGCCGCCATCACCGTAGTGCTTTAACACCGCCTTAACGTCGCTGCCGCCGCCTCCGAAGAGAGAGAAAGTTCAAAAACCCTAATTTAAGAAATTTGAAATGAATTGGGGAAATGGGTTGTCGACATAGTAGTACATGTAAGTCTTTGTTTTTTAAAAATTAAGTAAATTTTAAAGCCCAAACCACCCTTAGGGACGACGTTGAGTCTCACGCGCGTCCCCAGAGACGTCCCCAAAAAGTCAAACCGTCCCCTTGAAGTCAACCCGGACCGGGAGCGTCCCCAAGCCGTCCCTGGCGCGTATCCGTACCCGTATTGTACCGGGGACGGAGAGGCGTCCCCGTGCAACATAGTGTGTCCCTTTCATCCTCTACAATCATGTTGTGCATAATGATACAAGCCATCATTATGTTACTTAGTATTTCCTCATCCCAAGCAAGAGATGGTGGTTTCCTGATGATTGCAAAACCTAGCCTGTAGGACTCCAAAGGCACGTTCCACATCTTTTCTTACCGCGGCTTGACGGTCGGMAAACAACCGATGTTTGTCAGTTTGAGGATGTCTAATTCCTTGAATGAATGCAGCCCAATCTGGATAGATGCCATCGGTTAGATAGTAGCACATCTTATAGTGCCGACCATTCACATCAAATTCGGCCGGTGGGGCGCGACCGTTTAAAACGTCGTCGAAAACCGGGCTTCGATAGAGAACATTTAGGTCGTTGCACGACCCCGGAATGCCAAAAAATGCATGCCAAATCCATAAATCTTGGGAGGCGACAGCTTCAAGGATAAGGGTGGCCGTCCYGCTTCTCCCTTGATATTGACCTTGCCATGCTGCTGGACAATTCTTCCATTCCAGTGCATGCAATCTATACTACCAATCATCCCCGGAAACCCACGTTCCTTGTTAATATGCATAAGACGTTGTAAGTCTTCACCATTTGGCCTTCTTAGATATTGAGCACCAAAATTCTTTATCACCCCTTCTGTAAATTTCTTCAAGCATTGGTTTGGTTTGCAGTTGATGCACCGATTCTTAAGTACTCATCTGTACAATCAGCAGCAACACCATATGCTAACATTCTCATCGCAGCAGTGCATTTTTGCAAGGGTGACAACCCTAGTCTACCAGTTGCATTGGGTCGTTGTTGAAAGAACATATCAGTTGAGGTGAGCGCGTCCACGATACGAAGAAACACCTCCCGCCTCATACRAAAACGTCTTCTAAAAATATTGGATGGGTACGTGGGGTTTGGAGAGAAGTAGTCGTTGTAAAGTTGTTGGTGCCCTTCCTCACGATTTCGTTCGATTACTCGTCTACGTTGTGGTGGTTGGTTATCAGAAATTTCTTTGTTTTTGAAGTAATCATATATCATTTCTTCCATGATTTCATAACCTAAGTCATCTAATTCATCTGAGTTTGATGAAGAAGAGCTAGGGGTTCTTGTGAAGTTCATGTTGGGTCTTTTGTTTGTGTTAAAAGAGGTGTTTTACTTTGATGAGGTGTCTTTGGTATGGTAATCCTTCAATTTGACGTGTTTATATATCTTGCAAACTTACTATACAAATGAATGCATGTGAACAAGTAGTAGTAGATGCATGTGAAGAAATAGTAGTAAATGCATGCATGTGAACACATAAAAAAGCATACTCCTTTATCATTACTTCCATTGTATTGTCAAGTCACTGACAAGCATGCTACTTCCATTGTCTTGTGAACTCACTGACAAAGTAACATCAAAATTATATGGACCATGCCAATCTACTGAAATGACTTAACAATTTTGACATGCTTTATTCAATGAACACATAAATGCAATGCATGTACACAATAAAAATGCATTGTCTAGTCATATCGCCGTACAATTCGCTAATCAACTTGTCCTTAGCTTCTCTTCCTTTGCGACAATGGGGTTGCCTTGCTCAAGAGAGTCTGCAACATATTGTGCTTCATTTCTTCCTTCTTGACCTTTGTCTTTCTTTTTCAAACCACTTCTCTCGCCTCAAGTTCATATCATTGCCCTTTAAATCGACGAACATCTTTAGCCTCTCACCCAATGATGCGCCGGTGTCGTCAGATGTGGAAGACATCCCTTTCCCTTTGCGTTGTTGTGTAGCCTTTGCCTTGGCTTTTTTAACCCCGTCAGGCCTCACACTCATATTAGAGACACATCGTCAAATTCAACATTTTCTGATTCTCGAACTCTCTTACCGCTACTGTCACTGTCTTTAACACTAGCACCGACAATGTTGTTGCTACGCCCTTGAAGAAGTAAATCGTTCGACCTTTGCCTTCCATTTTTCCCCGTCTGCAGTAATTCCATGCATGTGATAGATAAAATTCTTTCCTTCCTTATCGCGGTAGATGGTCTTGCAGCTTCAATTATATCTTTCTGAAGCTCACCACTTCGCTTGATTCGATTTGCTTCTTCATAACAACAACGAACTTCATGACATCTAGCACATTCTTCGCCAATGTTGTTGCATCATGTTAAGATTCTCTCGGAGAGTTCCATTTCTCTATTCACACGAGCCGCCTCGTACGAGGCGAAAACCCTCTTCCACAACTCCTTGGACTTCTGATTGGTGCTCATTACTGCGTCCGTGCACTGCATCAGGTAACAAGAATCAGAGCCTCATCTTCACGGTGAGACGACATGTCTCTTGCCACTTTTACTGGATTCTTCATTGCGTCTCAAGTCTTACGTACAACTGCCGGTGTGAGGATAGGCTCCGCAGCATCTACTTCGATATCTTCATCATCATCTTTCCCAGTAACCCAATCTCTATTACTACTACCCTGGTTCGGTTCGGACATCATACTCCTGAGTGTTAGGCATTTGATAATAGGAGAGATTGGGGTCGAGAATTGATGTGTGTTTGAGTTTGATCGCCTGAGATTAACAGAGAATGAAGGGGGTGGATTGCAATAACTCCATGTAGGATTGGTATTGCTGATGAATTGAATTTGGTAAATTTTGGGAATTGCTTGGAAGGTTACTCATTTTTGGAGCACTTTGAGAGAAAACTATATGAATTTAGTTTGGCTTGATTGAATGTAAGGTTCTTGAAGACCTATATATATAGAATTTTTTTGGTAATTTAATTTTATTTTTCGTATTTTTTTTATATTTTTTTATATTTTTAAAGGTTTTTTTTTTAATTTTAATTAAATAATGTTAAACTTAAAGTGTATCAAAATATAGCAAAATGGGTGTCTATTTGTAGATCTTGAAAAATTATGAATTTTGGTAATTTTTTTTTTAATTTTTTTAAATAGGCCGAATAATCAAAATAAGAGTGAAGAGATTTTTCGCAAATTAATGTGCAGATGACGCGTGGCGAGACATGAGTGGGCCGGGTCATCTGCTACACCCTGCCCACTGTCAGACGAAATTCATTTTTTTTCGCTGTTTTTAAGCTGAAACGACGTCGTTTCGTTCAACATCAGGCCAAAAAAAAATTAAACATGATGATTCAGCAGCTGGGGCCCACATCTAATTTGGTTCATGAAACTTTTCGTTGGAAGAAGATTCACGTAAATCTTCACCAAACAAACCAACAATTCATGACTATTATCATTGTTACAGCCCATGAATTTCTCATTCACTGGATGGGATGAATATTTAGTTCATTATTGCAACTGCTCTAATGTTAGAGTAAATAAAGTAGGTAAAAGGTAAAAAAGTTATTTTTAGATTGGTTTTCAACATCTATTTGAAAGCGGCCCAAAAAGGAAATTGGAACATCTAAAAAAACGGAGGGAGTATATGAAGGGGATCCGCACTTACAAGGGTGTTTAACATGAAGTATTGATTATTCTGTGTGACATTTTGGTTACTTGGTCAAATGGAAGAAATAGTCTCTGATTATTATGGATTTACTACATGTTTCGTGCAAGACAATTCTTAATAAGAGCGGTTAATGATCATATATCCCAATGAGTATTTCCAAATTCCATGATCAAAGAAGTTAATTTCTGATCTTAAGTATTATTATCCCTTTATTCCATATTTCCATCTAGAGGCAGTAAGAATCCACGAGGTTATGTGCCTGTGCAGCTGCATGGGCAATCTCTCTCTTAATCACACGTCCCACTTTCTCTCTCTTTCCCTTTCACATTCACAACCAAATTTTGCATAGGAGGACGTGTCATGGCATTTGTTGCAATTAAAAAGAAACAAAAGGAAGTATATATTTTCCTATTCATTTCTTACTCATGTGTGCAGTGAGCTTCCATATGTTGAATAATGTTCTACATCAAAACCTAAAACATGCTTTTTCCTCAGGTTGGTGATTTTGCACTTGACAACCGAGCTGGCATTAGCCGCACATTACACCGGATCAGTGCCGTAAGGAATAGGAAGAATGCAATTATTGGCTTGACCTGCCGTGTTGGCAGGGCTATATCAGGAAGTGCTGATTTGTTAAGAGACTTGGTCAAAGATGGAGCTTCGTTGTTACTCATTGGGCCTCCAGGAGTTGGCAAAACTACAATTATTCGGTCAGTGTATCTTTATTCTTAGATGATCGCAGCGTATAACGATTAATATTGCCAATTAATATTATTTGCAGCAAATTAAATGACAACACTGTGCCAACTAGTATCTGTGAAGCACTGCTTGCGGAGCATATTTTGATTGTCTGTCCTTGTTTATTGTTCTAAAGGATCGGGCGTCCAGTCTCTAGTTGTATGAATAATGTATTTTAACAAGGCTTATCACTAAACTAATAGCTTTATGTGGATGACTTCCCAGATTAGTGATTTTTGGTTCATGTTAGCGGACCCCACTTATGGGAATAAGGCTTTGATTATATATATATATATGTTCAATCAATTAAAGCATTATACTACTTCTATTTCTTTTTATTTGCCACACTTTTTTTGGGGACTCCAGGGAAATTTTGGATTGAAGAGAAATACGAAGAAAAAAAATGCAGGTACTCGTGAGATACAAGAGAGATAATGAGAATTAATTGCCCTTGAATCTGTTTAATAAAGAAAGTGTGACAACTAAAAAGAAACGGATGAAGCATAATTGTTATATTTTTTAAATGCACCAGTTAGAAGCCTTATACCTTCCTTAAAACATACCCTCGTCCTTGCTCCTTTGGAAATGATTAAGGGCTGTTTTCGATGGCTTTCCGAAATGTAAGTATGTTACTTTAGTTTCGTTTTTGCTATCTGTCGCCTCAATGTATAAAAGGAGTAAAAATCCTGAATGCGTGTTCTTCTTTTGTTGTTGAAAAGCGGAAACAATTACTCAACTTTGTGATGTTCAACATACTCCCACAAATTATCTATTCCATAACCCACATTTCACACATTTCTCTAATTGATACCTTATTAAACTTTGATTTTATGAATAAAGCTGTGGTAGATAGCCTTGTTATTGTTCCAATAGCTGGTCGGCAACCTCCCTGTAAGTGATTGGGTTTGAAAAAATATAGCTTACCTATATTTCAGTCTTTTAAGCTTGCTTGGTAAGTCATATTTACATGTTGGTAGGTCATATGTGCAATAGATATTATGCGGGTACAATAGGTTTGCTTACATTCCGTTCTGATGTATATGGAAGTTAAGGGCATTTGGTTTTACAAGGAATAGAAWTTTTTTTGAGAAAGCAATACTTTTAATAAGAAAAAAATGGTGATTGCAGTGTGGTCGTGGTTGTGCAAGAATTGGTAGTGGTGGGATAGTACTTCCTCCATTTCTTTTTACTCGCTTCACTTTCTAATTTAGGAAGTTTCACTTTATTCGCATCACTTTTTTTAGGAAATCAATTCTCTTTGTCACTCTCTAATCACATAGGTTCCAACGATCTCTCTCTCTCTCTCTCTCTCTCTCTCTCTCTCTCCAATAAAAAATTCCTAAGAGTCACTTATTCTTGAAGTGATGCAAGTAAAAAGAAGTGGAGGAAGTATAAATAATTCATGATCCATATGATTGTCAAAGGTTGATGTTGTTTTTCTGGTCTTGAGTGCAGAGAGATAGCACGTATGCTTGCTGATGAATATCAGAAACGGGTAATGATTGTTGACACCTCGAATGAGATAGGTGGGGATGGTGATATACCGCATGCAGGGATTGGCAGTGCTCGACGAATGCAAGTGCCAAATGCTAATATGCAACATATGGTACTAGCCCATGCATCGGGACATATTGTGTTTAAATCTAATGCAGATTTTCTGTTTTGTTTTTATTTATTGATTCATCCTGTTGCTATTTTGCTGGTTGTGGCCTTTTTTTGAACAATGTAAAATTTTATCATGCACATGTCTCCTAGGCCTAACCTAGAAGTTCACATACCCTGTTGTAAGAGAAGAGTGTACCAGTGTAGGATTTGTATTACATAGGATAACTAGATAACAAATCTTTTCCCTTAGCTTTAGTTTAATAGTTGTACTTGGGATAAAATTACATGTTATGATACCTGCTTTGGTTTCTAGCAAACCTAAGGCTGTGGCTGCAATGAGAAAGCAACTCTATCTTTATGGACACAAACACTCCTCTCTTTGGAACAAGGTGCCTTGTTTCCTTAACTTTATTTCGCATTGGGTATTTCAAGTATGTGCTATAAGATGAGATGGAGCAGTTTTTTTTTTTTTTTTTTTTTAAATTTTATATTTTTTTGGGAAATTCTAAGCTATACCCATGAAGTTTGGCACTTTCCAAGGTGTAACCAAGCTTTATGAAAGTTCTAAACTGTACCCATGAAGTTCGGTCATTTAATAAGGTATGCCCCTCTAATTTTTGAAACTAACCAAGGTTAACTTTAAATATATAAAAAAGAAAAATAAAATAAAAACCCACCCACCACCCTCCTTCCTCACAAACCGCCACTACACCACCGTCCCATTGCCACTGCCACCGCACCACCAGTCCCACCGCCACCACCACCGCCAGACCACCACCAACCCAACCGCCACAACCACTRCACCACCAGCCCCACTCCACCGCCACTCCTCCACCTCCTTCGCAAAACCTCATGAATTWTAACTTCTAAATCGATTTAAAACCCTAAATTATTTCCAAAATTAACTTAGGGCTTTGAGTCATTTATATTTGAATTGCAAAACCCCTAAATCAATTTTATTTTTTGTTTGATTTTGATTCGAAAATTCAAAACCCTAAGATTTGGGGTTTTTTCTTTTGATTTCGTTTTGGGGTTTTGATTTGTAGGCTTGCTAAGTGGGTGGTTCGCAAGCTAAGGGAGGTTTCACGAGGTGCGGGATGGTGGGAGGATCGAGTGAGGGTTCTAGGGGTAAGGGTTTCTGTGCGTGAGGATTCGAGGGTGGGGTATCGAGGGTACGTGGGTGGTTGGCGAGGGTGGTTGGAGGTGGTGGAGGGTACGTTGTCCGTGCTGGGCGGTGGCGTGGTGTTGGGCGACAGCGTTCGTGATGATGGGTGGTGGTGGTTGTGGGAGGTGGGTGGTTTTTGTTTTGTTTTTTTAAATTTTTTTTTAAGTTAACTAAGGTTAATTATTTAACTAGGGGAGGGCATAGCTTGATTAATGACCGAATTTCATGGGTAAGTTGAGAACTTTCATAAAGCTTGCTTACAGCTTAGAAAGTGCCAAACCTCATGGGTATAGCTTAGAATTTCCCTATTTTTTTTTAAGTGGGATGACATGCTGATAACAATATATATATATAAGTATATATATATATATATATATATATATATATATATATATATATTCTATATATAATATTATATTCAATATCAACAATCAATCATAGCCTTAATCCCATATGTGGGTCGGCTAACATGAACCAAATTTGATTATTCCGGGAGGTCATCCACCATAAATTTTTCCTCCCTCCACTCCCTCCGATCGAAGCCTCACTCTCTTGCAATCCAACTGCTTCAGATCTTTTCTAACTCCTTCCCACCAAGTCATTTTTGGCTCCCTCTAGCCTCGTTTAAATCCCCCGTATCCCACTCTTCCACTCTTCGCACCGGTGCCCCCCTGAGGTCTCCGTCTTACATGCCCAAACCACCAAGCGTTTCCCTTTAACTTGCTTGCAATATCTACAACACCAACTTTCTGCGGCGATAACTTCATTTCTTTATTCTAATCTCGTAGAGTGTCCCGCCACATCCATCTTAACATCCGCATCTCGGTGACCCCAACCTTGAAAAATGCTCTTTCTTGGAGCCCAACATTCCGTACCATAAAGCAAAACTGGTCTTATAGCAGTCCTGTAAAATTTTCCCTTCAGCTTAAAGGGATGCTTCGATCGCAAACACTCCTGTAAGCCGCTCTCCATTAACCCACCCTGACTAATCCTATGAGCCAACATCTTGGTCAAAATAACCACATATCTTTGTGTTAACGATGAACTCGTACCCAAAAACTCCTATAAGAGGCATACAACTTCGATGTCAAGAATCCTTTCCGATACTCCAAAACCTCACCACTCCATCATTGGTCCCCACTTGAGACCCAAATCGACATTCCAAAACTACTCTAACTCATATACTACCGCTATTAGCTAAATCCATCCAGGATTCCAGACCTCTTTGTCTCCATGCTCTAACTTGGCAATTAACCCCAGTTCTAGTTCATCAACCAAATACAATATCATCCGCAAATAACAACCACCATGGTAACCTCCTCTTGATTGCCTTGTCACTCATCTATAACCAATGCAAAAAAGAAAGGGCCAATGCCACCTTGATGCAAACCAATCTTATAGGAAGTCCCCTTTGTCAATCCATCACATCCTAACATTTGGACACACCCCCATACATGCCTTAACTAGTCATGGTACCTCCGATACCTTTTTCAACATTGCCACCAACACATCTTGACTTCATAAGCCTTTTCTAGATCGATATAAGACCATATGATTCCTTCTACCCTCGCCCTAAAAACTCCATCATTGTCTTAACCAAATGAAATTGCTTCTATTGTGATCGTTCCAGCATAAAACCAAAATGCGTTTTCGGATATGCTAGTGCATGCCCTTAAACCTTGTTCTTTACCCTTCCCACAAACTTCATAGTGACTTATTAAGCCTTATCCTCGGGATTAGCGCAATCCTGAGCATCTCCTTTGTCTTATAAAATTTGGACCAAGTCTCTTCGCCAATCTTGAGCGATCCTCGAAGTCTTCCATATCTTGTTAAACAACTCCGTTAAACCAATCAATACAACCTTACCTAGACACCTCCACACCTCATCATTTATACCATCAGGCCCAACTCTTTCTTCAATTTCATCTTCCCAATTGCAACCTCACCTCTACTTCTTTACCTGGCGAACAAAATCCCCACATGATTCCTCTCTTTACTCACAGACATATCCCTGTAACGCCCCTTGACTCCATGTAAAATAATTCATCGAAATACTCCATCCACCTTTTCTTGATGTCCTCATCTTACCAAAACCTTGTGTTCTTATCTTGACACCTGACCATCCCAATAGCCTTTCTAGCCTCTTGTCTCGTTTGCCATCTTCTAAACCTCCTTATCTCCTTCTTTGGAGTCTAGCCTCTGCAGAATACCTCTTCGTAACCTTTTCTTAGCTTTGCCGCACAACTACTTTGCTTTAAACCTTAGCCTTATACGCTGCAAAGTTTCCATCCGGTGCCTGCTTTTCCCCAAGGCTAATAACATTCTCTTTTGAGAAACCCATCTTATGTAGAACCATAAAACTTCAATCCAACATCAAGATTCAAACTATAATAATCACACCATTCATTTATTTGAACTATTACAAAAACAAATAAAATGCTGATTATCACTTCCTTCATCTACTTCTTCTCTCCTCCCTCACTTCATTTCTCTCTACTGTGTTTATCAGAATCTTCCAATTGCTGCCAACCTACCGCCGACCTTCGTCGCACAACCTCCGTCCTCCCGTCGCCGCACCACCACCTCCTCCCATTGTCACCACCGTCTCCTCGAACCACCCATTTCTCTCTCTCCGTTTCCCTTCTTATTTCTCTCTCCTCCCTCCCCCTCTCCCACTCTCTCTCCTCTTACACATTGCACTCCCACGGTCTTCCCTCCATTGCCCACCACCGCCGTCACCTTGCTCGTCGATGCCTCAATTGGGGCTTTCGAGTTGAATAAGGTTAGGGTCCTAATTAGGGTTTATATGAGTTTTCGAATAGTCCATTCAATGAAGGTATAAAATATCACAAAGAATCCAATTCAAAAAGATCCCTGCTTGTAATATGAAGAAATCAAATTTGAAATTCCATTAATTCTTCATGCTCGTTCCAAGTTCGAAGAACATTTCCAGAATATCTTAAAACCAAAATTATGATCGAATATCACCATCAACAAAAATAATCACCAACTCTGTTCAAAATTAATTTAAGATCTTCCCCTAAATGGCCCTAAGCTAACACTGAGAATTATCCTCAACCAAATAAACCACAATAATAATGTCTTTCTTAAAAAAACAGCATTTGTTTACTGGAAATGAACGTCTATAGATCTGTCGCTGAAAACCCCCCTTTGAACCCAAAAAAAAAATTATACCCTCAAATGATCAAAATCATGACCCCAATATGGTACATGAAACACTAAATAAAAAATGCTCTCATGTTTCCCAACAAAAGCATCCAATTTATGCATTGTCATCCCACTTAAAAATATAAAAATTTCTGGCAACAGCAATATGAATATATATATATATATATATTTATATATATATATAATATATAAATATAAATATATAATATAATATATAGGGTGAGGATCCCATGAGAACTCTCTTTAGGTGAGAACTATGAGAACTCTTGTGTTCTACCTTTTTACACTTCATGTTCTACAACTATAATTTTCATGTTTTACAATTTTAGTCTTCATGTTCTACAATTTTAGACCTTATGTTTTACATATTTAATTCATATTATACACTTATAATTTTCATGTTCTACGATTTTAGTCATTATATTCTACAAATTTGGTCTTTATGTTCTGCAAAGTTGTACCTTGTGCTCTACACTTTTCCAACTTTCTCTCTCCTCATTAAACCCAAGTGCCCAACCCAGCGAGCCCAAATGCACTCCCCCCTCACTGAGCCCAGCCAAACCCACTCCCCTCCACCAAGCCCATCCCACCAAGCCGCCACCACCAAGCCGCCACTGGCGCACCAAGCCTCCACCGTTGCTACACCAAGCCATCGCCACCATTCGCGCACCAACATAGCCCTACCGCCACGGGATTCATCAAGACCACCGCAAAAAACCTCATATCAAACCCCCTAATTAGGACCCTAACCCTTATTCAAACCCGAAAGCCCCAATTGAAGGCATCGACGAGCAAGGTGACGGCGGTGGTGCGGCAATGGAGGGACGACCGTGGGGAGTGCAGTAGAGGAGAGAGAGTGGAGAGAGGGAGGAGGGAGGAGAGAGAAATAGAAAGGGAAAAGGAGGAGAGAGAAATGGGTGGTTCGAGGACGACGGTGGTGCGACAATGGGAGGATGGTGGTGGTGCGGCGACGGGAGGACGGAGGTTGTGCGACGAAGGTCGGCGGTGGTGCTGGCAGCAATGGAGTGAAGATCTGTACACAGTAGAGAGAGAAATGTGTGAGGGAGGAGAGAGAAGTGGATGGAGTGAATAAATCAGATTTATTTGTTTTGTAATAGTTCAAATAAATGAATGGCTATGATTATTATAGTTTGATATTGATGGTTGAGATTGAAGTTCTCATGGTTCTCACTATAAGATGGGTTCTCATGATTTCCTTCCATATCTCACAAGCAGGGAATCTTTTTGAATTGATTCTTTGTGATATTTATACCCTTCAATCTGAATGGACCYATTCGAAAACAATTGGTATGTACATCCACGTGCGATGAGGAGTGATCAGTGATCGGAACTTCTCTTTCTTACTTTAGGAAAGAATACTCTCCAAGCTGGCCACCAGCGTTCCTCCTGAGCCAGGATCGAACTTTCCATGAGAAATGATACCTTGGGATGGGGTAAAGCTAAACAAATAGCTTCTAGGTGAGGGTTTGCTTGGAGGCAATTTGCTTTCGGAGGCCTTTTGAAAATAAGTAGATGTGCAATTTTCTGAAAGTATGATGGGGGACAACCCAGACATTCACTTTATTTCTGGATAATGTTGTCATCTTTGTTATCTTGAATTTCTGAATTTGTAATGTTCTGATAACTTGAATTTTGTTACTTGATGAGATATGTTTGTGGTGATTTGGTCTAGTTTGATAGTGGAAGCTGGAAAGTGTCTACCAATTTTAACGAGAGATGGTGTGTTGGCCAAAGTTATGTTGTTATCATCATGGCTATTTTGGAATTCTCATTATTCAAGACTTTATAACATAATTTTTATTATTTGATGAGATATGTCTCTGGTGATTTGGTTTAGGTTGTTGTGAAAGAGTTGATCATTTGTAAAGAGAGATGGTGTGTTTGCCAAAGTGGAGGGAGGTATTAGTATTGGGAGGTTGGTGTCCAGGAGTGTTGCTTTCTGATTGGAAATTTATTATGGCTTTTCGACTTTTGTTTTAAAGCCCATGCAGTATAAGCGTTGAAAAAGAAATGTGGTCAATCTATTATGGATGGGGCAGTACATGTGCAGCAATGTCCATGCATGCTTGTATGTATCAATATATCCTGCATATTCCCTTTATTCTGTTCAATTAAACATCATTTTCATGAGTGTTATATACTTGTTGGGTAGTTCTCTTGTTGGTCACAAATTTTGTTTAGGGAATAACATATTCTGTACTTAATCAGGTATTGATAGAAGCAGTAGAAAATCATATGCCGCAAGTGATTGTGATTGATGAGATTGGCACAAAACTTGAAGCCATGGCTGCAAGCACGATTTCTCAGCGTGGAATACAGCTAGTTGCCACAGCTCATGGAATAACGATTGAAAACTTGATAAAAAACCCTGCGCTTGATATGCTCGTGGGAGGAATACAAGTAAAATAAAAAACTAATTGATACTCAAAATTTTCTATTTCCTCCATTCCTGAAATGATTTGGCTAATTGCAAAATTGAGACATAATATTCCAAAGTGGATAGGTGGATACTGACTTTGGATTAAACCTAAACCATCCATCCAGTTATTATATGTAATCTTACAGTGTAGTTACTATTCAGTTTATTTTATTTTTTGGGACAGTGTAGTTATTACTCAGTTATTGCTACATTGTGATTGGTTTTGTTGATCTGACGTGGCTGAGAGTCAATTTTTTCTTAAAGAAAGTTTTACAAAAAATGAGTCCATGACGATGCCTCTTATCCTAGGAACCCTCAAAATGCAAACTGGTAGTTTATCCTTTTTTGGGTTCCATCTTCCATGTAATGATGGAAATCTTATCTCCTTTCTTTTGTCGCAACTGATAACTTYATTAGGATATTAGTATGTTGGTCCCATGTCCCATTGTATCCATCCAAAAATAATACTGTACTCTGTACTGCAGTCTCTTGATATCCTTCATTTAACTGTAAAACTTTTGCTCTTTTGGCAGAGTGTAACTCTGGGTGATGAAGAAGCAAGTAGGAGGCGTGTTCAGAAAACAGTTCTGGAAAGGAAAGGGCCCCCAACATTTCATTGTGCTGTTGAGTTAATCTCAAAAACAGAGTTGCGAGTGCATCGAAGCTTAGGCGCAACAGTTGATGCCATTCTTTCAGGTGTATTTAAGATTAAGGCATTAAAGCAGATTAGTCCTGTGTTAAACTTTTATTGTCTACTGCATGATGGTTTATGATTAATTTATGCATTGTGTATTATCCAACCTCTAGATCACAGGGTTGACCAATATGTTTTTCCTTGTTTACAATTCTGGAATTTTTATGTAGGCCGATGCCCAGACTTTGCGGTCCGGAAAGTGAATCTTCATGGATTGCAAGGAACTGAAGAAAGAAAGCCATCTTTGCCACACACGAATGCTAATTATGTGTCAGTTGAACCAGAAAAAGCTCCACCAGCAAATGTAGAAATTGCCAAAATGAGTTTTGATGCTACACCTCTTAATGAGAAATCTGTTGATGTGAGACCTCTTCGTGTCTTTGTCTATGGGGTAAGATGTCATTGTGTGTGATAAATTTCGTATACCATATTTTTTCCCAATTTGTGCATATGATCTTCATTTTAGGCTTTTGGACTTGTGAGTCATTGTCTATGGGGTAAGATGTCATTGTGTGTGATAAAATTCTAATGGGAAATTTGGACTTGTGAGTTTCTATTGCCATTGTTTATAATTAAATTCAATGCTTCTTTATCAACTCTGGCTGCAATTTTCAAATTACTCCCTCTGCAATGCAAAAATTCCACGGTTCATTTTGCAAGCATTTTAAGAGAGAGATTAAAGGGTGTCAACAAACAAATTAGATTAATTTATGTTAATTTTTATTTAGATTAGGGAGAGTTGGGGTGATAAATTATTCTAGACTATTTTGTCCCTCCCAAGCTGGTGAGTTCAAAACTATACTTCTCCCAATTTTGTTTGGATCTTTGACGTCAAGGGGAGAGTTGGGGTGATGAATTATTCTAGATCTAGACTATCTTTTAATATATATATATATATAAGGATCATGTGAAAACCAGTTGATTTGGTGAAAACTCAAAACCTTAAATCTCAACCATTCATCTTTAGAAGTTAAATCACATCCATTGAACTAATTTGCCATCATAACCATACACTTCAGCACCACGGCAGCATGCCACGTCAGTGCAACCATGCCATGTAAGCTGCCACGTCAGAGCCATGTGTAACGTACTGCTATCTTATCCGAGCTTTGTAATATATTTAAATTAAATTGCAAGTGAATTTGAGGAAGTAATTTTTCATTCGAAATCAGAATTGCAATTACAAGGGTAGTGTGGTGACTTGAGGCCACTAGTCTCAGGTAGTGACTTGAGATCACAAGTCTCCACTAATTGATTACTACAAACAACTTAGCAAAATCTGCACTACATGCTCACCCTCCCCTTTTAAGCACACAAGATCACACAAGATCCCAAAAGTGAACTAGCTAGTGAACTCCCTAAAGCTGCTGCAAAAAGTTACCGAAAAGCAACCCACCAACTCACTTGTACTCTTGTTTTACTTGATGACTTGCAACGGACCTATATGCCTTGGTCCGAACCTCTCTTCCTTCGTGCATAGGTGATGATCTCACGTGTTGGTTGGTTCGTTACATCTCCCCCCGCTTGAAGGTCCACCTTGTCCTCAAGGTGGAGCTCTGGAAACCGYTCCGCCATGAGCTCAAAATCCTCCCAAGTGGCTTCATCCCCGCTGAAATGCTTCCATTGTACCAAACACTCCCTCCCCATGCCTTGCCTTCGGGGTCTGATGGCCACCACTGTGTCAGGCTCCAGGATGGCTTCCATATCCGCAGTAACTGGTGGGGGCAGAATGGGTGGGGTAGTTTGACTGCCATGTGCTCGTTTCAGTTGAGAAACGTGGAAGACAGGATGAATGCGGCAAGTGTTGGGTAACTCGAGACGATAAGCTACCTTACCAATGCATTGCACCACCTTAAAGGGCCCATAAAAACGTGGAGCTAACTTCTCATTAGGCCTTCTAGCAATCGATTTTTGACGATATGGCTGAAGTTTAAGGAAAACTTCCTCTCCCACCAGAAATTCTTCATCTCGCCTCCGTTTATCCGTATTGGTCTTCATTCGCTGTTGAGCTCGAAGGAGATTCATTTGTAGCTCCTCGAGAACACGKTCCCTTWMCTGTAACCACTCCTCCAAGGAATCCACGGCTTTSTGCCCTTGCCCCAGCCTCATCAAGCGTGGAGGATCCCTCCCTTAGACCACCTTGAAAGGTGTCATTTCCGTGGCCGCATGTGGCGAGGTGTTGTAAGAAAATTCAGCTCAGTGAAGCCAATTCGCCCAAGTCTTCGGTTTCCCCATGATAAAGCACCGCAAGTATGTTTTTAACACGGTTGACGTTCTCCGTTTGACCGTCGGTTTGGGGGTGATAAGCCGTGCTTCTTTTGAGTTGAGATCCTTGAAGTCGGAATAATTCACGGCAAAAATGGCTAAGGAAAACTCGATCACGATCCGAGACGATAGTGGACGGGAATCCGTGAAGTTTCACAATCTCCCTTGCGAACTTTTCAGCCACACTAGCTGCTGTGTATGGATGTTTTAGCCCCACGAAGTGAGCATACTTCGATAAACAATCGACAACCACTAAGACCACATCCAAGTCGCCTGATTTTGGCAATCCCTCYACAAAATCAAGAGATATGTCATCCCARATAGCCTCTGGAATTGGCAGTGGTTAAAGAAGAAGGCCTGCGGGTTGCTGTTGGGAAAGCTTGTTCTGTTGGCAGACCCTACACTCTCGCACATAGTTGCTGACTTCTCTGATGCTATTCGAAGGTAGGTTTTTGTATCACCTTGGTGACCCCCAGTCGGTGAGTCATGATATTCACGCAATTATTCTGGAATGACCTTCGATCTTTTTCGGCAATACAATCCGACCCTTGTAAGCAAGTCTCCCATTAATAATAGAGAAGCCTATGTGACCCCCCTGCCCTTGCTCCACCTCTTGTTTCATTCGCTGCACCTCCACATCGGCCCTTAATTCCCGATCCAACTCATCCCATTGCACCCCTTGAACAAGTGCCAAAGCAGCCAACTGTGATGTCCCCTCCTTCCTTGATAAAGCGTCGGCTACCCTATTACTTGCCCCCGGCTTGTAATGAATTTCAAAGTCATATCCAATCAATTTACGAACCCACTTTTGGTAATCATTCCCCACTTCCCTTTGCTCCATGATGTGTTTTAGACTTTGCTGATCGGTTCGGATGGTAAAACGCCTTCCTAATAAATAGTGCCTCAATTTCTCCATGGCCAAGCAAATAGCCATTAATTCTTTCTCGTATATAGATCGACCTTGTGATCTTGGCCTAATATCTTGCTATAAAATGCTACTGGCCTCCCTTGTTGCATGAGGACGGCCCAAGMCCGAAACCGGATACATCCGACTCCACCACAAACGGAACTTGGAAGTTCGGCATAACCAAAAYAGGGCTGTTATCATAGCTCCCTTAAGGGCCTCAAATGCGGTCGTGGCCTCGCAATTCCATCCAAAGTTGTCCTTGCGTAGTTGTTCGGTCAAAGGCCGAGCTATTTGGGCATATCCTTTGACAAATTTCCGGTAGTACCCCGTCAATCCTAAGAACCCATGCAAGTCACGTAAATTCTTGGGAATTGACCAATTCAACATGGCCCTCACCTTCTCSATATACACAGCCACCCCCTCCTGAGAAATAATATGACCCAAGTATGACACCCGAGTTTGACCAAACTCACATTTTTTTTCATTGGCTACCAACTGATGTTCCTCCATCTTAGTTAAAACAGCCGCAGATGTTCCAAGTGGCTAGCCTCGTCCTTACTGTAGATGAGAATGTCATCGAAGAACACTAAAACAAATTTCCTCAAATATGGTCGAAAGACATCGTTCATCAAAGCTTGAAAAGTGGCCGGCGCATTAGTCAAGCCGAATGGCATGACTAAGAACTCGTAGTGGCCCTCGTGCGTGCGAAACGCCGTCTTGTGTGTATCCTCTTCTCTCACTCGGATCTGGTGATAACCGGACTTGAGGTCTAGTTTGGTAAAAACTGAGGCCCCGAACAATTCGTCCAACAACTCGTCTATCACCGGAATGGGGTATTTATCTGGAATCKTCTCACGGTTTARGGCCCGATAGTCCACGCAAAAACGCCATGAGCCGTCTTTTTTGTTGACAAGGAGCACCGGACTGGAAAATGGGCTGCTTGAAGGTCGTATAATGTCGGCCTCCAACATTTCTTTAATCAATCGTTCAATCTCATTTTTCTGAAAATTGGGGTACCAATACGGTCTCACACTTACTGGATTGCTTCCCTCTTTTAAGTGAATCGCATGCTCGTTGCCACGCCTTGGTGGTAGCCCCTCCGGTGGTTGAAACACCCCATCGAACTCTTGTAACAACCCCATCAACCACTCGGGTCTGTTGTGTGGATCCTTTGCCTTCCTAGCCTCTACTTGGTTGATCTCGAGCAAAATTCCTCCTCTTTCATGCCGAACAGTGCGGATCATCGCCTTGAGAGCGATTTGAGTGCTTTCCAGGGATGCATCCCCTGTGAGAACAACCTCCCTCCCTGCCTTCCATCGAAAATTTCATTTGATGCGTTTTCCAATTTGTCACCACCGGACCGAGCTTCTCCAGCCACTGAACCCCAGAATCACCTCCGCATTCCCCAATTTAAGTGGTAGGAAAGAGTCAGTGACTCTCACTCCTCCGTTCAACTGCAGCTGGACCACCTCGCACCGCCCTATTCCCTTCACCACCTCTCCATTTCCCAACGACACGCCAAATTCCTTCGTCCCAACCACCGGAATGTTGCATTCCGACACTAATTGGCCGGACAAGAAGTTATGGGTGGCTTCGGGGTCCACCATGACCACCACCTCACGTTCTCCCAACCACCCCTTCAATTTCATGGTACAAGGGTTTGAGATTCCCACGACTGAGCACAAGGAAATCGCCACCGTCTCYTCCTCTACATTCTCACTGGTTTCTCTCTCGGTTTCTTCGTCTTCCTCCCTCTCAGTTTCATCCCCAAAAATAAGAACACTTAACTCCCTTTTTTTGCATTTATGCCCAATTCCCCATCTTTCATCACATTTAAAACACAACCCCTTAGCTTTTCTCTCTTGGACTTCTGATTCAGTTAATCTCCTTGGCTCAATTGATTTTTGAGTGGAAGTGAGGTTGGGCCTTACCAGATTCAGAGGCTTGAGATTCCGTCTGGGCCTTGGGCCAATTTTTCGAACCTAGGATTGGCCTGCTTGGTTGAGTGGATTACTAATTGTAGTTGGGCTGCTCGTATTGTAGTTCCCGGACCGAATTGGGCCCGTATTGATGGTGGTCCTTCCCGGCCCAGAAGGAACTCCTTTCCATCCTTTCTTCATTTGCCCGACCCGGTTACGTTCTTCGACCCGACCCGCCAAGTCCATGGCATCCTCCAAAGTAAACGGGTTCAGAACCCTCAGCTCGGCCCATAGATCTTCCTTGAGCCCATTTATGAAATGGCCCAACAAAAGCTCCTTTGATACATCATCCACTAGGGGTGAGGCGGTTTCGATAAACCTCTTTTGATACACCGACACGGTGGTCTCCTGCTAGACCGCTAACCATTGCTCGTGGAGAGTCCCGGAGTTAGCCGGCCTAAACCTCCGTAATACCCTCGATTTGAGCCCTTCCCACGTGAGAATGGGCCGCCGCCGCCCTTCCCACTGGTACCACCGTAATACGTCACCCTCCATGGCTACGATTGCGGCGTCCATCTTCTCTCGCTCATTCAATTGATAAAAGGTGAAATACCTCTCTCCCCTCAAGATCCATCCGTCTGGATCCGACCCGTCGAAAGTGGGCATGTCTAATTTTTTGTGTTTCCATGAGTGGCCCCCACCTCCGTTTCCCCCGCCGTCGTACCCCTCAGGTGGTCGTCGTCGTGTSGAGTTGGTACTATCTCCTTCCTCCGGTCTTCCATTCTCAGGTGGTGTGGTGTCCTTAGGGCCCACTAAGGCCTTCAACTCGTCGAAGAATCGTCGTTGGGTTGCGGCATTGGTGGCGGCCTGAGTGTCGATTCTGTCCTCCAGCTTTTGCACCGCCTCTTCCATCGACTTAGTTATGAGATCCTTGAGATTACCTTCTTGTGTCTCCATTCTATTTTTCAGCCCATTCATCCTCTGTTCGAGTTCCCCTATTCGAGTTCCCCTATTCTGTCTTCGACTCCGCCGGAATTGTACGCCGTCGAGACCATCTTTTCGTCGCCGAAATCGCCTGCTCTGATACTACTTGTAACGTACTGCTATCTTATCCGAGCTTTGTAATATTTTTAAATTAAATTGCAAGTGAATTTGAGGAAGTTGTGAGTTTTCATTCGAAATCAGAATTGCAATTACAAGGGTAGTGTGGTGACTTGAGGCCACTAGTCTCAGGTAGTGACTTGAGGTCACAAGTCTCCACTAGTTGATTACTACAAACAACTTAGCATAATCTGCACTACATGCAAACCCTCCCCTTTTAAGCACACAAGATCACACAAGATCCCAAAAGTGAACTCCCTAAAGCTGCTGCAAAAAGCTACTGAAAAGCAACCCACCAATTCACTTGTACTCTTGTTTTACTTGATAACTTGCAACGGACCTATATGCCTTGGTCCGAACCTCTCTTCCTTCGTGCATAGGTGATGATCTCACGTGTTGGTTGGTTCGTTACATCATGTCAGCACCCCTGCCACGTCATGTCACCACTGGCATGACGTGGCACTGATGTGGCACTGACGTCAGCATGCCACGTCAGACGTGACTGKCGTGGCATGCTTACGTGGAAATGTCTTAAAAAATCGTAAAAATGTCCTAAATTGTATGCACAAATGTCCTAAATCCGAAAAATGTCCTAAATCACAAAATGTCTTAAATCGTAAAAATGTCCTAAATTCGAAAAATGTCCTAAATCACAAAAAATGTCCTAAATCACAAAAAATGTCCTAAATTGTATATGTAAAATGTCCTAGTTTTTAGTTTTCACCAAAAGTAAGGTTTTTAGTGGATCCTAACTCTCTCTCTCTCTCTCTCTCTCTCTATATATATATATATATATATATATATATATATATATATATACACATAAATTTTGTATAACATATTTTCTCCCAATTTTGTTTGAATCTGATCTCATTGGGCAGTAGCAGCCAAATGGTCTAATCTAAACATTCTCTCCAGCACAAAGTAGGAAGTAGTAGTTAATATTGTGACTAAGTAATCATCCTTGTGTTTTAAAATGCTCAATGTAATAATTTACTGGTGAACTGATGCGAAAAATGTGGTAGCATTATTTATCATTTGTTTACTGTAGCAATTCATTTCTTTATTTTCCCCAGATATTGGAAGCAACTGTGGTTCAAGGGATTAAGAAGTTGAATCTGGATGATGAAGTTGAGTTGACTGATAATATCAGTGAAGCTGATGTATTACTAGCTCTGCAATCCAAGCTCAAGAAAAACTTAGGGATTCAAGCGGCTGCCAAAAGTCATGACAAACTTATATATGTGACCAAGGTAACATTTCTATGTTTTAGATTCTATATTCCTTTCAGCTTAACCTAGGACCTTTTTGACCTAGGTTATTTGCAGACCAGTTCTTTGGTACAAGTAACGAAGGCAATTCGATCATTAATAACTGACTACGAGGACATATCAAAAGGTTTAGAGCCAGAAGATAGAATCAGGACTTCAGAAAAGATCGATGCGCTTGAGGTAATGAATGTTCACTTTGAGATGCTAGATTGCTAGCTCATGAAGATTATGTGCTATATTTTCTTTGTTGCACTTGTATGTTCCCAGCTGGGATAGATGAACTTACCTTGTGGTTTTATGGAGGAAAATTGTCAAAACACATCTGCACTATTACTTGGGTTATACTAATTGGAGATACTGTTTTATGCGATTCACTGATAAGACATTTTATTATTCACGATTCCCTGTAGTGTTTTTTTTGTGTGATGAGAAAAGGTAAAAGTATATATATTTATCACAAAAGGCTGTACAAGACCAGCCTTGAACAAGGCACAATGCAAAGCAAACCAACAACTGCAAGCAACCACATCCCCTGATGCAAAAGCATCACAGTTGAGCATGCCTGCCACCTTCTATGAAGGGTTCAGACATCCAACCCAGTCGTCTGCTGTACCAGGGAGCCTATCTACCAATTAAAGAATCAAGCCTTTGCTTGTTACATACAGAAGTTTTCCTGGCCAAAACAAAAGAACAGCCATTATAAACCTCTATGCATAAACCTGTCACGATTGTTCAATTCAGGGGACTGAAGATGAGAATACCAAACACTAAGATTTCTCTGCCTCCATACATGATAGGTGAGAGCTACAAAGCAACTCCATATAACTTGCTTCCTAAATCTGCCTTGTACACTAATGATTTTGTGGCTGCAGTCCTCCAGAGAAATAGGACTCATGGAAGTATGAAGTCTAGTCTCCAACAGCTCACAACAAATTTTCGTGTATTCACACTCAAAAAATATATGAGCAACAGTTTCTGAATCCTCTTTGCACAAAGGACACAAGTCAGTCTGGATTTTAACCCTAGCTCTCCCCCACAGCATCAGCCAACAAATGAAGCTGTGGAATCCAAAGGCTGTCTTGTTTATGTGCAATATTCCAAATATGTTTACCCATAGCAGCAGTATTCCACAAATAACAGTCATGCACACCCAGCCCTCCTTTTGGTCTTAACACAATTTCCCAAGAGATTGGTGGTGMTTTAAAGTAAGCACCCTTACCTTCCAAAGAAAGTTCCTGCAAATATTCATAACCCCTTTGAGCACCTTTTTAGGAAGAACAATGATAGAAGCCCAATACGCATGCATTGACATTAAAATAGAATTAACCAGTTGAGTTCTTGTTGCATAACAACGCATAGTCCTGCAATCCCACACCCTAATTCTCTCAAGTCATAATGACTGAGCTTTTTAAAACTCACTGCCATCCCCAAATATCTAAATGGAAAAGCATACTCACTAAACCCAGAGAATTGAAGAATCTGATCCATCACAGTATCAGGGACATTACAAAAATATATATTTGACTTTTTAGAGTTTGCAGACAACGCTGAGACAGCTGCAAAAGTAGCCAACTGCTATGGACTCACTTTGAATGTTGCTGAATTATGTAGAATTAGCCAAGGAATGTAATTTCTTTGATTCAAATAAGGGAAATACAAACAGATAACTTAAGGTTATCACTCTCCAATGGTGACTTTAGGTCACTACTCTCTCAGAAATGTCTCACAATTTTCACACTCCTCTACTGGCTAGTTATCTCAACATATAAACTAACTTACAAACATAAAAGTACTATTCTTAATTAACTTTGGCAATACATGCTCAGCAATACCAACATAAACTATAAGATGTTAAAAGCCATATAAAAGGTATGTTTCCTTCTGAGTGCAAGTATTAATGAGATTTGTTTCTGAACTCCCCAGCTCCTCTTCCTCCTTGCTGCCCCCCTAATTTGGTTCTGTTCTCTGGGTCATATGTGATTTCCATCCCTTCTTCCTAGTGTACACAATTGGTGGAGCTGTGCAGTCAAGGTCTGTACGGACTTGGTGGTGTATAACACCAACCYTCTCAACATCTTCTGATCAAAAACCACACCCCCTCKCTTATAAATAACTAAATCATCTGCAAAAATAACTAAGTCAGAGTTTTTCATTTTTTATCATTTATACTTCCTATGTTCTTTTTTAGTTGCATCTTGGAAACATGAAACTAGTTTTAAGAAGAGGAGAGAGATAGAGAGAACGAAAAAGGGCCTCAATTGGTAGGACAGTAAGAGAGAGATAGAGATAATATATTGCTCAAAAATGGAGAGGATGCAAGTAATTAAAACATCCGAAAGTGGCAAAGGATTCAAGTAATAAAGAACTKTGGAAGTATTTTATTTGTCTGTTTGAATGATGAATGGGAAAAATGGAATGTTCTTGTCAACTTCCAGGTGTAGAAGACTTTAACTTGTTAGAAACTTGAGTTTGTTCCTGGAGGTAACATATAAGTCATATAGTATAAGTTCACCCTATGGAAATAATGACCATGTAAATATATTAGTCAATTAACTCCCTGGAAGGAGAAAGGAGAAAAGAAAACTGATAATGCTGAAAAAAAAGGTGACAGGCTGATAGTAGCATTACACACACACACACACACATACACCCCTTCTCTCCTTTGGCAAAGTTTCCCTACTTAAATTTCACGATCATTGTAAGCTCACCAATATCTCTTACTAATAAAGTTCCAATCGTCATTGTTATTGTTTCAATACGTGGCCCTATGTCGTATTTGCTTGAGTAGGGAGGGATTTAATTTAGCTGTGGGTAGGTGGGAAGTGTGTGGGTATTACAGAAACAAAAATAGGCCCAAATACTATTAGGTTGTGTTTGGATATGAGTAATTCATTTCAACTAAATGAATGAAATGAATTCAAATTTAGAATTTTTCTGGAGTTCAATTTCAATATACATGTTTGGGAAACATTAGAATTTCAATTTCAAGATTTCATTTGTAAAGCTGAAATTATTTTGAGAATAAATAAAACTGATTAATTATTAAAAGTGGATATTAATTAAAGAGATAAAAAGATAATAAAGATTCAAGGTAGAATAGTATCAATAATTGATAATTGAAAAGAAAATATAAACTCCACCACAAGATCTCACAAGGAAAAAAAAATTAGTTAAAAAATAAGAAGAAAAACTCAAAGTAAAGAAATCCAACAAACTGGGCAAACATGCGTCTTCGGTCTTCTTAAATTTGCATGCTAATTCTTCTAAAATTACAAACTAATCAATTTGGATCAAAATGAAAATAATACTTGAATTTATAAACCCTAATTTTTCACCTAAATTGTTGTTCGAATGATTTTTGTATTTAASTGTCAAATAATAGAATTTGTATAATTAAGATGAGTTAACAACATTAAAACTTGAATCTTACTTCAGATTGAGCAAAACAAAATTGTAAACGTCGTGATTGTAGCTGTTGCGTGCCTTCATTGTGTAATTGATTGACAAATCTCCAGAAAAATTTCTGAACAATTGAGAACGATGGAGGAGAGAGAATCGTTGTAGTGGTGTAGTGATAGTAATGGAGGAGGAATTGAAAACGTTGTGTAGAGAACCTAAGATACCGGATGAAGATAGAAGAGAATGAAGGCCAGAATTGAAATGACGTAATTTCAATGGTAACTTGAAATTCATAACATTAAACATAAGTTTGGCGTGGTTTGGATTTGGGCCAAATACAAATCCAAATTCCTAAACTTACTAAACAATGTATTTGGCCCAATTCCAAAATTTCAAATGAAATCCATGTATCCAAATAGGCCATTAAGGGAATGCAACTAAAAAGAGATAAACATTAAGGTGTAAGTAGGTGGGAAATGTCTGGGTATCTAAGAAACAGAAATAGACCCAAATAAAATAAAGGGAATGTAGCTAAAAAGAGATAAAGATATACAAAAGTATCTAAATGACAATAATTTTTCTATTATGTTATAAGGTCAAACTGGTCATTAGGATGGCCTAATGTAGCTTTGAAGAAGCTAATGTATAAGATGGTTCAAACATTTTGAAAAAGCTGTTTTAGGTAAAATGAAAATGCAATCAATCAATCATAGCCTTAGTCCCATAAGTGGGGTCGGCGAACATGAACCAAAAGTGATTAAACGAGTCAATCATATGGTCTGATTTTTTTTTTTTTTTTAAAATATTTTAAATTTTTTAGTTCTTTTTTAAATTTTTTAGTTCTTTTTTTTTTTTTTTTTTTTTTTTTTTTTTTTTTTTTTTTTTTAAAATTTTTCTAGGGAAAAAAAAACGTTTTTTTTTTTTTTTTTTTTTTTTTTTTTTTTTTTTTTTTTTTTTTAAAATTTTTTAATTTTTTTTTTTTTTTTTTATTTTTTTTTTTTTTTTTTTTTTTTTTTTTTTTTTTTTTTTTTTTTTATTTGCAAATGTTACTAGGGATAATAACACGGGGATTTTTACTTGGGCTGTCGATTATTATTGTTTGCTTTTATAATTGATCACCACATAAAGTTGATGGTTTTTTCCCTCTGTGTTCACTAAACTAAAGACAATGAGATAGGATTTTGATGTCAACAGAGTTTGATACTGGTCATAATGCTATTGCTGAGTGCTGACACCTGTATGCCTGCATTCAGTATAATCTCTATGAAAATAGATTTTAATATTTAAATTAGGCTTCTTATCTTAGCTTGCAAGAATAATCTGGGTCTTTGTTGAATGACTATCTTCCTTGATCTAGCCCTATGTTCAATATATCCCATGTTTGATTGCTCAGTTCATGTAAAGTTGCATGCTGAAACCAGGCCCTCTGGCATCAAATTTCAGTTGTCCTTGGCCATTTGTTTTAATTTCGCTGATTGTTCTATATTATTTCACCAATTTCTATCAAAACCTTACCTGACTACTATCAAATCTTATCAAATCTTACATGACTACTATCAAGTATCAACTTATATCAAAATCTTACTTGCCTACTATAGACTCCTGTCAATTCATAGCCCGAAAATAGGACTTCTATTTTTTCACAATATTTAATRAAATTTCATGTATCTTGTATGGGATGATTTAGACTAACAGTGATGTTTATAAGAAGGGTCAGGCCATGATGATATTAGTGAACTTGTGTGCGTGCGTGCGTGTGCATAGGACATGTGTCTGGGTGTGTGTCGTGGTCCTTGGTAGCTTTTGTCACTTTGTGTCTGTATCTTGTATGGGATGATTTAGACTAACAGTGATGTTTATAAGAAGGGTCAGGCCATGATGATATTAATGGTGTGTGCATGCGTGCGTGTGCCTGTCTCTTATACACATCTTGGTGTGTGCATGCGTGCGTGTGCACAGGACATATGTCTGCTGTCTGGGTTTGTGTCTGTGGTCTTTGGTGGCTTTTTTTTACCTTGTGTCTGTGACTTTAAAAATAAGGAACAAGAGGAGGGGACATTTCTAAGACTTGTAGTACACCATACATGAGGAAACATTATTCTTATAAAATATGCTTTATACAGGAAGCAAGGATTGCAATTGAGCAAGTTGTTATTCTCAAAGGGGAAATGGTGGAGCTATTGCCGAGGCCTCCTCACATCTTGTCCCGTCAGATGAACCTTGCTAAAAAATATCATCTGCAGGCAGAAATCATAGGTCTGGGACCAGAATCACGCCTTCGTATAAATCCTTTATATTCAAATACTAACGACGAGCAGAATGATAAAGAGGCAGCTGATGCCGTTACAACCATCGACGAAGACATGCACATCAATGGCAATGCAAATGGCTCATTATACTCTCTTGACAGATTACCTCTATTGCCAGATTATCCTCAACTTGATGATCAATGACATCGTCGAGTGCCACACTACCTATTTCTGATCTTAGTTACTTAATATAGATGGTGTGAGACTTCTTTGCTGTACAGTATCTTTAATTACTATCAGTCAATTTATCTGTATAGTCATACCTTTTACTGATTACCTTATCAATTTTAAATGAAAATATATCTTTATTTTATAACTTAGTGAATAAATTTTATTTGCATTGTCTCAATGAACTTGTAATTCTCCTGTCAATTATTGCCATTAATGGYCAGAACTATAGGATGAAAAGAGGAGACTATTAAGCTGGAAGCAATGTATGCATTAATTATACAGAAAATTTAATTTTTTTAACGCCCTCAATTGAAGTGCTATAGACTACTGTAGTTCTGTTCACTGTATTGCACCTATCTTTGAATTTGTAGTTTATACTAATGAGTATTGATAGCAATATTGCTTACTTGTAAGAATATATTGCTCTCCTCCATTTTCGTATTTCCCGTTTTTGTGAAAAGATATTATCTCATGTCAGTGTCTTGCTGCATGCTGCTGTTGGATTGCTTTCAGCAACAGGACTATATGAGAAGTGGGCAAGGCGTTATGAAGAGATGAACGTAGAAGTAGATAATGATAATGTACCCAGATTAATTCCAAGGTTAGCATTTAGCACTACACCTTTTCTTTTATGAATCAAATTATTGAAGCTATGAAGTTCTCCACTAGTAATCTTGAGATTTTTTTTGATTGCTCATTGCTATCAAAATGCCGAATTTTGGTCCAGAGATGAAGATGAGTTTGTTCAGGATCTGTGCAGGTGACTCTTTAATCTTCATCTAGTTTTTGAAAGTTAATTTGTTAGTATATCTGTTGACTTCAGGAGAACTATAGAAGACCCATTTTTGCATTGGTTTTAACAATGATTTCTCTGAGCTAACAACTTATAAGGGTTTTTGGTTATTCTGGTAATTGATAAATGATCTTAAACGTTTATATCAAATATTCCTTAGTTTACAATATTGCCCTTCATTGTCATGGTCGCAAGTGTATAATATATGGAAAAATTCAACATTATGTTTATATTCTTCTGAAAAAAGAGGTCCAAAGGACAAAAACAGTCATAAAATACATGAATGGCTGTGAAAGTTTGAATATCTCCAGGACTCCAAGTTGTGGATTTTCAACAGCGTCAATCGAATTATATCTAAACTAGTTTGGCATTAGGCCCATCTTGCCTTCTTTTTATTGAAGGTTTGTGCTGAAATAGTATATTCAGCCGATTCAGGAACTTATATAGGACCAGGGGCATTAGGCCCATTTGGCCTTCCTTTTAATTGAAGGTTTGTGATGAAATAGTATATTCAGCCGATTCAGGAGCTTATAGAGAATCCGGGGCATTAGGCCCATTTTKCCTTCCTTTTATTGAAGGTTTGTGCTGAAATAGTATATTCAGCCAATTTAGGAACTTATATAGAATCTGGGGCATTAGGCCCATTTTGCCTTCCTTTTATTGAAGCTYTGTGCTGAAATAATATATTCAGCCGATTCAGGAACTTATATAGAATCAGGGAAACCACAACACTATAAGGAATAAGTAAAACCATGATGTGCCAATGTGGAATAAGGAATTAGTGAAACCATGATGTACCAATGTGGAAATTTGCTTAGCCTAAAATTATTAGGCCTAGAAGGAGAAAAAAAGGAATAACATAGAGCTGTGCAGTAATGGATTGTGCATTTGTGCAGTAAATGGCACTAACTTTCCAAATGGAATCATCTTTGTCCCACCAAGAACCCTATCAGATAAAAAAGAAACATTATCTTATTGGTAATACATTTGGATAAGTACAAATTTGATCAAGCAACCCTTTTACCTGGTTCCCTAGTTCTGCCAAGCTAACTGGCTGAAACCATATTTTAAATTGAAAGAATTCCTCATCCGTACTGTCATTTCATGAAGGTAGACCCTTATATATACATGCCACTTTTGCAATTTCTTGATTATAATAGTGTGTTCAGAGTTCAAACGCTTGCCACTTTTTGTGATACTTGAAATGCTCCATTAGAGTCAACTACTTTTTATTCACTTGAAAGCAGCTATTGTCAAATATTATGTGGKTGATTATACTGCTATAATCATTGAACTGTCAACTTCTGAAGACTAGGTGTTAGAGACTTGTCAGCTAACTGTTTGCCTGGATAGCGTTGACAAGATTTTAATACTTATTAATGGATCCTCAAACTAACAGATAAGATGGAATTTAATGGTAGTAATGTGCATCTATTTCCCTTTGACTCATCTTCTTCCTCTTTATCTCCAAACTTTCGGTTGAATGTACGTAGACCATCATCCTCATTTCATCATTGCATCCATCACTGCTTTAAGTGATAGAGAAATTTGTGTATAACCTTGCTTACACATGTCAATTTTCCACTACTATTTTCCGAGGTTTTATTTCAGGTTCCGTTTTGTAGTTTTGCTGTTCTTTGGTTTTTTAGTCAGCAAACTAAGCTCCACCCACATTAAGGAGTGAAGGACTTCCCGAGTGCCAGTAGAGTGTTTTCGGAATATTTTAGGCAATAATGCAGTTTTTCGGGTTCATTGGGGTTGCGTGGAACATTTTTATAATCATTGCTATAAACTCAGAATTTCTCATGGTAATTCGTACAGTATAAAATATGGGTGAAAAGACTCTTCTTTTAAGTACTGAGATGTGGAAATCTGAATGATCTCCTCATTAAGGCATTTGACCTGATTAAAATATTGTTTGATGATGAAAGATTTCTACCTCCCTTGCCATCTGGGGTCCATAGTTTAAGACCCTTTTGTTTTGATAATTAAACATACATGTCTCTAGCAAAATATTCTATTTGTTTTCCGTGGCTCTTAGAATAAATTTCCTCAGACAAGATTCCTGGGCTTTTCAGTTTTTGTAATTTTGATAAAGATATATGTGGGTCGAAGGTGATATTGTTTGCACTTCCCACTAAGAATAGAAAGGTAGCATGGACGGATATAGAATCATTAGTCTTTCGTCTAAAGCCACCGCCCTTGCTTGTTTTAAATTGCTGCACATGTCATTTGGTCTGCAATAACACTTTCTCTAGTGTGCATTTTGTCTGTTAATATAATATTGATGATTAACTTAACAAACTAACTAAAGTTGACTTAAACTACAATTTTTTTAGTCAATCTCATTCAGTATGTTTTCTGCKTGGGCAGGTTGGCTGTATATGATGCTGTGCAGGCGCTCTTGACCGAGTTTCAGGTGAGCAGAGTTGTGTCTGAATGTTGTTTATGTAAAGAAATTAAATTGCTAGATTGAAGCAATGGTATTTAGGAATGTCTTTTCATTAACCTTGTCAGAAAGAAATAACCAAATAGATTACTCTCCCATACTTTTTCAACCATTCAAATTAGAACGGATTAAGAATGAAGATGAATAGAATAAAGACCCCTTACTGTAGCAAACTAGCAATTAGTGGTGAAGCTTTCTTTTTAAAGTGGCAAGGCTTCTTATAAGTGCCGTAGCTCTTCTATTATATATTAGACTGATAATGGAAACTAACTGGTGTTACTCCTATCTGTTAAATGGTGGATTAAAAGTGGTGTATAAAATGAGCATAATAATGTTAAATGGACGTAAAGGGTTACGTAGTATGAGATAATTGAATCCAGGCAGAGAACTGATGGAATGAAAGGGGATTTGATTACACAGGAGACCATTCTTAAACGATCCATCTTTTTAAACTAGTGAATTATTGAAGACAACATACTTCCTCTGACCTAGAATTATCTTTCCATAGCATTTTGGGCTGCGATCTAGGCTAAGCTTAGGTACAACCTTCCCGTAACTCACCAGGTAAACTTGATGAGATCCACATTTTGTCAAAGTACCAGAATGTCCGAGTCTGATATAATTAACAATTCTTAAATACTTTCATATGAAGAGTTGGTGCTTAAAGCTTACCTTATTCCACTAATTGTGGAAGCTCAGTAACAAGTAAAGTGTTCTTTGTGCACTTCCATTTTAGTGGCTGAATTTTAATTTGACCAAGGCTCTTATTTGGGTGGTCATTTGATGTCATAAATCTTCCTGTGAATCCTTTACCTACATGAAGGTCATCAATGGGATCTTTAGACTAAACCTAGTGGCCAGTCCTTTTTTTGATTCTAGACATATCTACGTGACGTAATAAAGCCTTTTCTTATATTTTATTTCCTCTTATAGTTCTACAATGGCATTTGTTGCAGAAAACATTTATATCAGTTACCATTTCTAATAAAAAAAAAAGAAATTAACTTCTTTCTGGAAATTACTCTATTAGCTTATCTCTCGTCCAGCTCTTAATGCATACCAGTGGCTACTGATTGATACTGTTCTGATTGCCTAGAAGTCTAGAACCTTACTCCCCCCCAAAAAAAATAAAAAAATAGTCATCTGATTGACCTAGCTTCCATCAATTTGTTTAGGGCTGTTGTGAACGTTAGATTTTCTTTGGACTCTGACAAAATATGTTGTGAACATACTTTGTTTTGTCTATGAAGTGATTTTAAGGCATAAGCCTGATGAGGTTGCTGGGGCTAGAWACGTAGAGGATCCATGGACTACATGGTTTGAGATGTGAAGAGTTAAACATTGAACATATGTGCTCAAAATAGGATAACGAATCACCAGACTTTCTCCCTGATCTCGCCTTTGTAATGAAAATGTGCCTGTGCTGAAGTATATTGGAATTTTGTTGAATAGGCTCATAGTACAGTTGTTTTTTCTAATGCTTGTTATAGTGTGACACTGTGTGAGGTCCCAACTGATAATTCTAGTTAAACCTGTGAGCTGTGACTAATGCAACTTCTTTATGACTTGAAAAAGGTCCCAACTCTCGTCCTCGATACCCATTCAGCAAGGTAGGTACTAGGTAGCATAAGATCTGCAGTTAATGTCAATTCTCACATGTGGAACTTTGACAAGGTCTCTCTCCTTTTAAAGCCATCTCCGTACGAAGTAGAATGGTGTTTCGTCTTTCGGCTGAACTGAATATTTAGTGACGGCGTAATAGTTCAACTAGTTTGGAATATACACTGGATTATATATTACTTATCCTTCTTTTTTTATCTGCATCTATTACTTTTAGAAAGTTTTAATTTACTCGCRTTAGTTGTTTTTTAGAAATCAATTCTTTTTATAAATCTAATTATGTGCCTCAATAATTTTTCTCTACTTATTGATTTGTTTAAGAGTCCGTTAGTTTTGAAGTGATGCGCGTAAAACAGAATGTGAAATGAAGTACTTCCTCCGTTTTTTAAAAAATGAAGACAAAAGAATTTTCACGTATTCATTGTGTTTAAAATCACTTTGATTAATTTGCTCGTTTATATTGTCAAATCAATTAGAGAAAATTCATTTGTTGTCACTTTTTTTGAAACGGAGGAAATATTATTATTATTATTATTATTATTATTATTGTTATTGTTATTATTGTTGTTGTTTGTTGTAGAATAAAAAAGTGCAAGTCTATATTATAGAACAATATGTACTATGATTAAGAACAAAGCTGGCAGATAATCTCGTGTGGGTTATCATAAATTTAATGCCGACGTCGGTATATGAAATTGATGCTTTTGAGCATGGACTGCACTTAAAAATTAAAAAGCCATGATTCACGAATTATTACCATAATACCATTGGTCATGTACAAGAATACATTTCTTTAGTGGAAAATCGTTGCAATTTGACATTGTCTTATTTGACCTCATTTTGTACTTGTTTTTATTATTCTAATTTCAATTTGACATGATAACCTTTYGTTCACTCCTATATAAGAGCCCATTTTTGCATTTGAACTTGCCAATTCACTTTCAAGCATTCAACCTTCATCATATACATAACGGAAAAACAACCCTTCCTTTCTTACTTGATTATTATACTCATAATAATGGCTTCTTTCAGATTTTGGCTTTGCCTTGTTTTTCTAGTTCTCTCATTTTCCAACTCCGGTGCTCGCCCTTTACAACATACTACCGTGTCGAATGATAATTACGAYGTGATCAACCAAGTTAAGGAAATGTTTAAGGGGCGAATGCAAAGAGAGGATGTGTTAAATAGTTATTATGTGTCCGATAGGGTTAGCCCGGGAGGACCTGATCCTCGACACCACTAGATTTGTGTCCTTGGTGTTGTGCATTGCACCCGGTTACTACACTTGACTCTGACTCTACAATCTACTTCCATTATTCTTTCCCAAGCTTTCATAATGCCAACAATGTGATTCTTTTCATTTGATATGAAGAAGGATTTGTTGGTCATTGATTTATCGAGAGGTTGACAAGCATGATGGCCTTTTTGACGAGTGAAATGAAGAGAAGTGTTTGATGTTATTTCATATTGAATGTATGTCACATTGTATTAATGGGATATTATTAGTCATTCCTCAAGAACGATGTGATCACGACGTGTTTTTTCTTTCTTTCTTTCTTTCTTTCTTTCTTTCTTTTTTGTTTTTTTAAATTATGTGTGGATATACTATTGTAAGAGCAATTGCCTTCTTGTATGTTTCTCCCATCTGTAAATAAAGAATATTACATTGCATTGTTTGCATGGACTTTCTACGTTGTACTTGTTAGATAATGTGCAATCAGTCTAACCCTTTTTTTTTAACACTAAAACCCGGTTCAACTTTATGTTAATTCGGATTCGGAGCGAGTTCTAGGTGGTTATTAGATACCTACCCCTTTTAAATTTTGCTATTGCAGAGGAACAAATACACACGCGGTCCATGCTATCGAGTTCAACCTCAATTACCACCTCATCAACTATCAATTTGTTAGACTAAYCGGTTGTAAGTTTATATAGAGCTTCAATATGTAGCAACTCTATAGTGCCATTCAAAGAGTTATTTTATTTGGGTGCCATAAAAACCACTAAGGATGACGAATCATGTGAAAGGAATTTGATTTAAGAGTAGCATGTTGCAAAAATTAGAATAATAACTAAATTAGTTGACATCCACAACAATAAAGGTTACAAACAATGATGAAATGTACGATAATATTATCTGCTTATGAATTGGTATATTATAATATAGTTATAGACAAATAGTCTAATAACGGATGATAACTCAATTGTTGGTGGCGTGGGCGTGTAGCACATAGAATATGTTTATCTTGTAACTTAGATTAATGGTACTTTTTGGATACACTTATACTACAATACGAGTAGTATGATTATTTACCACTGAAAAGTTGGCAGTGATAAAGATGTAAGCAAAGACGCGTAAATGAATATACTACATTGCTTACCAACTTGGCATTCCATCAAAGTTACCTAACAATTACTGCTATATGTTTAAGACTATTCAGCCGCCCGTCTTCTTACATAACATAAAATAAAGGGTCGGTCGCACAAACTGCAGTTTCGATTTGGACGATATTATCTCTCATTCATCTGCATTACATTGTTAGATATACGAGGAATCGAGATTCAGGCCATTATTCATGCGGTTCATCGTTTGGTTGAGGCTTGTGGGACGGATGTTGTCCTCTCTATATTGCTCATGAATTCCCAAAATGTTTTTTGTTTGTAGGCTGCTTTACTTTATGCAAATGAGCGTGCAACGAGGGGATGCCCTTGAGGTCTACGGGGTGCTTTGCGGAGTTTGCTAAGAATTGAATTATTGCATTTTGCATTTGAGTATGTTTCAAGATTTGTTGTGTATATTCGAAAACACGAGTAGAAGTGAAGTTGTAATCACACTCTTTTTGAGATTTGCACAACTCATTATTATGCCTTGCCAAGAACACACTGTAGAGCAAAGAACTCCTATGTTTGGTAGTGCATCAAGAAGTGAGGTGTAGTGCAGTGGCACTAACCCCGACTCCCAGGGCCATGCCCCGGGGTCGATTCTCACCCCCAATGTGATGTTGGGGATTATCCCCCCTTCCCGCTCTACACAATTCTTGAGATAGGATTTGTGTGGGGTCCACTCGTTAATCTTACCGTGTAAAAAAAAAAGGGCAAGATTATCTTATTAGGCATGAAAACCTATAATTTGTCCGTCTTATTTAAGACACATTATGGTGATCGCAAGCACGTGCAAGAAATAAACTTGTGTCTATATTAATTTAAATTAAGTCGAATAATTATTAAATCAATATTACATGTAAATTAGACAAGTCGAATATCGATCAAGCATGTACAAGGGTGGTAGAAAGTTGAGACACTGTCAAACCTACCTTACAACACGATGCCGAATCGAACCAAGGTCGAAAATTTAGAGCTTTTAGGACCTTTAAAAGTTAACGAACTTTGTTGTTGTGATGGTTAGAGTGTGTTTAATAGAAAAACAATTTGTAAGAATTTAAGTGTGCGTGAGATAGAATTTCGACAGAACTTCGTTACGTTTAGACAACTTGTGAAATAAACCACGGGGGCCGGGGGGGGCTTATTTATAGGCTGAAGGTAGAACTGACAATCGGATCAATTAGACTAGAATCGGATTAGGATCGTGTTCGGGGATTGAGTTTTAATCGGGTCGGATTCGAACTAATACGAATTATTTCAAATTGGGACATTTTCGGATCATAGTACTGTYAGACCGAATTTTTTTTCAAGCAGAGAATTTGGATCATCTTCAGCTATTGATATTTTCTAAAACAAAAACTAAATCGGGTCATTTCGGGTTAAATTAAATTAGAACTACTTACGTATTGAATGTTTTTTTTAATAWGAATTTCATTAAACTATAAAATCATCAATTATTTTCAAAGAATAAGAGGTCTTTACTCTATATCTTCTCTATTATTTTCTTTTACAAAGAAAAGAGATGTTTACTCTATATCTTCAAAGGATAATTGAGTTTTGAGGTTTCCACTAATTTTTGGAGGGAGTATGATGTGATGGAATTGTCAAACTTCTTATTTACTGATATTAATTTTCAATCCTAAGTAAAAGTCTTTTGTTTTAAAGTTATGAGTCGAAATCCTCTTATTAGTGGTATTGCAAAGTCTTTTACAAAATTCAACTTCTAAAAACAGAATTCTAAGTAAATTATTTCCGATCTTAAAAAGGTGTTGTTTTGTTTCCTTTTACAACTAGCGACACTTAAATTCATTACATTTTGATTTACACATGTGTTATGCTACAATTAAAACWTGAAATAATTGTCAAATTTTCCTTCATTGCAAGATCATCACTACAATGGACAATAACAATGCCGTTTTAGCTGAAAACATTAAGATGTTAGCTGATACCATGAATTAAAATATGTTAGATCAAACTACTATAGGAAAAACCACCCTAAACTCCGTTGATGCAATTTTAGTAGTTGAAACCATTGTCCAACTTCAACGAAGTGAGTTAGTTAATTAAATTTAGAAAATTGGTTAAGGTCATTGCCTTAGTAAATCAAATGTGTATCTTTAGATTTGAGGAACCTCCTTATTTAGAAAAGTTGGATTAGAATGTTTGACAAGATATTTAGAACCTTAGATTGTTCGGAGCACATGAAAGAGGATCCTAAAAGAGTATGGTTGATTCTAAAGGGTATGGCTAATTCTTGGTGGTCCTAAAAGAGGATCCTTTTTTAAAACGAACCTACCTAACTTAAGATTGGGAACCTTTAAGGAATCCTTGAGAAATGAGTTTTGTCCACCTTGTTTACTGAAACACCACCCTATAGGACAAATGAAAAGAGTATTTGKGGAGAATCCGTCTAATATAATTAGTTCACATGATCCCTCTGGGAAACAAAAAGGGAGAAGAAATTTTATTATTCGTCTAATCGAGGGAACTTTAAAAGAAAAATGGTATGAATCACCAAAGAAAATGTTATCATTTTGGAAACCCATTGAAAATTCGGGACCAAAATACTAGACATTATTATAAGAGGTGATCCTGGGAAAAATTGTGATGGARACTTAATATTTTGTTGGTGTTATGGAAATAAAGGTGATCAAGAATTTGAATATTTTGTTAAGCACACTCGACGAAGAATTGAGAAAAGGTTTTATCCCAAATTTTATGATTGTATTGGGTACAAGGGTAAAGGTATTGGGACAACCTATGAGCGTAGTGGGTCTAAAAACCACACCAGACATTTAGGTATCAACAACTATGGTAATAGGCAAAGCTGTAACAATACATGCCACATATCCGTTGTAAGAAAAGAGCATGCAAAAGAGTCATCCAATATAGCCACTAKTATAGACCTTACTTATATTATTTTATTATTATTATTTAGTTTATATGCTATGTAAGTATATGTTAAGTTGTCTACAACAACTTTATCAATAATATTTTGTGTGATTATTTGAAGTGAGTTACGTATGAGTCCTTTTACGAGTTCATAGTTATGTTGTTTAAGTTAACCAATTCACTATCCATTCTGATGGATTTGATGCACTATCCTTTCTTATGGATTGAATGCATGGAGTGCTTGATGAGTTCTTAGACAAATTTGTGGTAGTTTCAGCCAAAATGTTATGTCCACTCTAAGTCTAAGGAARCATGACAAGCACTTGAGATAAGTTTTGGGAACTTTGAGAATTAATCAATAGTATGCTAAGTTTTCCAAGTGTGAGTTCTTGTTGGAGAAGGAGCTTTCTTGGGGCATTACATCTTTAAAAGGAAGAAGTGTTTGTAGATCCTAAGAAGAGTTAAGTCATCAAGGAGTGGCCAACACACAAATCTGTGACTGATGATGATAGCCCTTTGGGACTTGTGGGTTACTATAGGCGATTGTTGACATTTCTCCATAGTAGTTTGTCGGATGAAAAATTTGATGAATAAGGAGAAAAAAAAGAGTTTATTTGGGATGATAAGTAAGAGGGATCCTTCACCACAACTCCAATGTTAACCTTACCAGATGGAAATAAGGGGTTTGAGGTTTATAGTGATCTCTTAAAGAACGGTTTGTGTTGGATCTACTGAACATTACAAGAGGGGGGGGGGGGGKGAATTGTAACTTAAGGGAATTTAAGCTTTTAGCGGAATTTAAAACTTATAAAGCAAGAAACACCAGAAGCAAGTTTCTAAAACACAAAAACTCTCCTTGACAACTCGTCAAGAGATAAACCTGTGACGTTCTTGTACACACAGGATTTCTTCTTAGATTTATTTCGGATACCAACGTAATACAATTAAGGACTCTTCAAGTTCCTCTCGAACTTCGAAAGTCTCTCAATAACCCTCTGTTGTCGACGAGCACTCAACTCTTGCAAGCTCTCCTCTTTACAAGACTCTCTGATTTTCTCTCAACCCAAAGCCCCTTTGAGAATACAGACACTCAAAGTCTCTTCATAGTAACAACTCTACTTGAAGCAGATTGAGATGACGAGGGCTGTGAGGAGTGTTGAGTGAGGACACTAAAGCAGGACTGCATAGGGTGGCAGGGATGCTATTGTGGCTGGTTAGAAAAAGGAATGTTGAATGAAAGACTAATTCTTGTTGGTTGCTCAGTGTATCTAAACGAGGAGATTATTGTTTTGTATTGCTAGTAAGGAATAGGTGTGCGTAGAAAAAGCAGTATGGTCTACTATGGATTACTTCCCTACATGTAGGAGATAGTGGCCTTAGTCGGAACTTGACATGCAAGTTCATATCAGATGACGTTTCTCATGATGATCACGTCTCAGTAAGACGCTTACTTCTTGAGCCTCTAGAGTTCTTCAAGGGACTTCGGAGGTTCTTGCTAACTGCAGGACGAGAGTTAATCTTCCTTGAACATTTAAAGTCTTACATAAGCCAGTCAAGAACTCCCCTTGTCCAGCTCCCCTTGGTAGTGAGGTCTTATTTGACCGTTAGAGAGGCGCTTTTAGAACTTGTGTTGTCCTGAAAATACATTTCTAACACACACATATATATAACGATCAGCAATGGAGTTCTTTGCTTTTTGTTTGTTGCTCTGTCAGTCCAAAACTAGGTTCAACAGTTTGGGATGGTGTCCTTGCAGAGAAAACAACTGCAGAGGCAACTACAGTAAACATGGGCGCCCTAATGGCCAGACGCGGAAATTACCAGTCCGAATGAAAAACATATCGGTTCGGTACACGGACCGGCATCCTGACCGAATGAGTCGTGTAATTATTATCGAGCCGACATTACTCGGTCGTATTACGGACCGATTGAATCGGGTCGTGTGTAATCCGACCGATATCGGTCCGTTGAGGTTAATTATTTTTTTCACAAGCTTTTCCTCCATCAGCACGAATTAATAAAGGAAAAAATAATAATAAATTTATACACCGAGCCAAATAGCTGCGGTCGGTGTCCCGACCAGCGATGTTTAAAATTGGTCCCGGTGAGTATACTGATTTTTTTAATGCCACAGCTTTCCTATCTACTCAAGCCCACACTGCCACGTGTACGACTTTTCTATCTCTTCATGGAGCACATAGCTGCCTCCTCCTCATGACTCTTTAATCACACCAGCTCAGTCTCCTCCTTATCCTTCCCCGTCTCCTCCCTCACCGACCGCGATCCTCTCTCTCCTCCACACCACACTCGACAGTGGACACGCTGTGGCAGGCCCTCGTCCTCCAGCGAGATGGGCGGGGGGTATAGCGAACAGCTCTTGGTTCCACTCGCACGCACGTGCGGACGCCTCAAGTCTTCTGGCGCGAAGGGCAGTCGTTTGGGGTAGTCGCTGCAGGAGTCGCATCGAAGTAGGTGGATATGTTGTTTAGTAATGATTTATTATAGCTTATAGTTCTGGTGTATGTATGGAGGTTGATGTGTTATGATGGTAGTTTCACTTAAGTGGTCAAGCGAGATAAGTGTGATGTGTCTTGTTTGGAGTTGGTGACACATAGGACGTGTAGAAGTCGGATCATATTATGTGTTAGAAAGTTTTCATTATGTTGGCGTAGTAGTGGTGTTCTCTTTATTGTTGTTTTTTAATTGTGATTTTTTGTAGCGGCAAAAAATCATTTTTGTTTGTTTTTCGTTGTTTTTCTTTTTGTTTTTCCGGATCTATGCTTCTTCGTTTTTGGGTCCATTCGTTTTATGGGTTTTAAGCAGCGAATTGAGTCTCGATGTTGTTGTAGCCTTGCTCGGAAATTCGTCGCCTCAATTCTAACCCTTAATTTGCACATAATTTCGTGGTAGGATTGTCTAGTTGTTGTTGTTGTTGAGGCTCGATTTTGGAGTTGTTTTCACAACTCTTTGAGGTATAATCTAACCCTTAATTTGAGTTTTTTTTCAGATTTAATTCTTGGATCATTTTTAATTTCGTTTTTTTGATTTCGAATTATACCTCTTTTAATTCGTTTTTGATTTAATCGAAATTCACAACCTGTTGCAAGTCTCATGATTCAACCGGAACAACAACCCGATTCTAGATGAATTTCATGTACTGCGAACAAGTGAGTATAATTTACTATATATTTCTTGAATTTCTGTTTTTTTGGCTATTTATTGATTATGCAATTAGGGTTTTGAAACTTCTTTCCCTTAATTATCTGAATTCTCTGCGTTTTTTTTTTGAAGTTTATTTGTGAGCAGTACATGTTAGGGTTTTGGATGAATTTGTCAATTGATGACGAAAAAGAAGCAATATATATATACTGAGGTGATATTTTCCTTGTGTGGGTATTTGCTATTTTGAAATTGAGTTGTCATGAGAAGGCTACTTGTTGTTTAGACTATGCTAGATGCTTGTATACTGTGCATTTAGTAAAAGGAAAGTGTTAGTTGATCAGTTAGTATAGTAGCTTACAAGATTAGAATCGTAAGAAGCTGACAAATTATATCTGCAGTGTAAGCAGTGTTATAGAAAAAATGTCAATCAGACGTTAAAGCAATTTGCTCGAAATCTGCATTAACGAAATCTGTTTCTAATGGATTTTGTAGAAGTGACTCTCCAATTTATGATAAGCTTAGTGCGGAGTAGCGTACATCTAATGTTACACCTTTGCCTTCGATACTTGATGTTTATGAATATCTTTTGGTTATATTGAGTGCAGCAGCCATCTAGCTGGTTTAATTTTTTATCTATGTTGGTTTGTAATATGGGTATGGGTCTGAGGCTTTGACACTTGGATTTGGATGTATTGAGGGTTATATTTTTTTTGGGTCTGATGTGAATTATATTATGTCATATCTGGTGTCTGAGAATTAGGAAGGAGTAATCTTAATGCTCTTATAAGTTAAAGCAATGAAGATCTATTTTTGTTTAGTTGGCTACAATATATTGCCATTTAGTTTATAGCGTTGTATTCTGTTGAACTTAAGTACATATTGTAGTTACCAGTGTATTAGATGCTTGATCATTTGGTTAAGCCGAATTTTTATCATTACAGGCAAAACAATCAATCAGCAAATTGGAGCTCTTTTTTTTATTGATACTTGCTGCTGTCTTCAAGCATTGGTGAAGTACAAGCAAAGTTCAAGGCGAATCCAAATGAATGCTATTTTACGGTATGTTCCTGCTTGTTGCCTCTGTGCTCTATGGTTTAGCTTCTGCTTTGTGTCAATGGGCTTCTCAGGTATCTTTACTCTCATTCTTGCAATACTGATGTTCTCAAGTTCGATCTTGATTATGATTGTTTTAATCATTTCAGGTCAAGAAACATCCTCGTACTTGATGACCATAGAAATGTCAATTTTTGGAAGCTTGTGCCTGTTGGCCAGTCTGTCCCAATCTCCTGATGGAATTGCTATGAAAAAGCACGGGTTCTTATATGGATGGACTCCTTTAACTTTGGTATTCATCTTTTGTCCTTAGCAGTTTTGCCACTTATATTATAAGTACTCTAGCAGCTGTCTTGTTCATCAAGTTAATTGAGCCAAGGGCTTTTACCGATTCAAGTGAACAACAAAATATTAAGGTGAGTAAAGTGTTTTTCAAGGGGATTTTGGGAACTGAGTTGCATTCAAGAATTGCAGCAATGGATTAAGATTCTTTATATCTCATGTTCCCTTCCCAGTGCACCTGCTACTTTAGATTTTCTACAGTTTTTCCTATACTGGCACTTTGGCAGTCATTAATGTGCCCTTTGCATTAGGATGGCTTAGTTGTTAATGGAAGTGACAGTGGTCATTAGGAATCAGCTTTAAATAGAAATTGTCAATTTTGCTATATTTTGTATAAAATGCTAATGTTCTATTCCTAATCAAGGTACAATTTTATGCAGGGCCATTTCCACAGCCAATACAAAGAAAACTCCAGAAGGAATCCGGGATCGTTTGATGATGATGATTATGGCCTTCTTCATGGCCATGCTCACTCTTTTTCGCTCATTGACAGCCAAGTGACTAAGAATTACCTGTTGCATCTCCTAGTAATGAACTTAACATTCCTGATGTCACCCTAGATAACAGTTCCTCCAGAATCTCGTCCGCCATCTCACCACCAGCATTCGCTGAAGCGATCCTATGTCCAACGTAGTGAAGAGGCTGGTTGAGCTTGAGAGAAAGTCGAAACCCTTCAATCAAAGCCTTCTGAAATGCCATATGAAAAAGAGGAATTGCTGAATGTGCTTATATGTCGTGTAGATGCTTGGAGGCAGATCTAATTGCTACCAAAAAGGTAAAATCCCTATGTAATGTCAAATTTGTTTGCTCTTTGAAAATTTGGTCTGTGTCATCTCTTTTGCGCCAAGATATGATTTATTTATGTCACTGTGTATTATATATTCGCGTAGAATTTCTAATGTTCTCTGTCAATTGCTGTAAATTAATGCATATCAGTGTTAAACACGAAACTTACCCGGATATCAGTATTATAATCATCAAGACAATGTCTCTGAGCATTATTAACTTTGTAGCGTTGTCATGCACTCAAACTTACACGTCAGATATATGAATTGTCAAATGACAAACTGTATGTCTTGAATTCTTGATACGTCAGCTGGTGTTTTTATTTTTTTATTATTATAATGTAATTGAACAAATACCAAGTCACCTAATATTTTCAAGTTTATGCAATGCATGAAATCAAACTCAACATTGTTATAACATATTGACTTGTGGACCACTAGACTGTGATAACAGTTCGTTTTGAGTTGATTTCTTATTTAATTTCAATTTTCTGCTGGCATGTTCTGTTTATTATATTTTTCTGGTGCAAACAAGCTTTACCAAGTCTTCGATTAACGGAAACTTCTGTACAATTAAGACGGCTATGCTGGCTAGTCTGGTTGTTTGTGATATTATTTTTCATTCATCTCAATATAACGGATTAATGAACTAACACTGCTGTTGTAGTTGTAGACTTGTAGTAGTAGTAGGTCAATAATATATATATATTATATATATAATATATATATATATATATATTATATATTATATATATATAGTGTGTGTGTGTGTGTCATGAATTAAACCATGGATATTAGAGCAGCTTTGCACTATCTTTGTCCTTTGTGGAAAATTGTCTTCTGACCTCAGATTGCGAAAATGCAGTGCATTGTATTCTGGACTCTAATGTCACATCTGACCCATATATAAATGTGATTGCTGATTGTAGGGAGCTACTGAAGCAGCGCGGGTAACTAGCATGTTCAAGAAGAGGAGGCAAATGTGTGTTGACATGCTTGCAGAGTTTGGAAAGGATAATGTCACTTCTAGCAGTGGAGTGCTTTTTTAGACTCAAGTCCTAATTTTGTATGTAACCAAGTGGAACTTGATCTATCTATGTTTGGGTTTATATGACCCAGCTAATGACCGTATTTTAGTTTGAGAAAGTTGTTGAAAGCCTTGTAATAATTTTTAATTGGAAAGCCTACTGATATAATTTACTAGCGTATTTGATGAAAGCTTTAGAAAGTTGTCTGACAACTTCTAGAGCTTTTTTATCACATACCAACACATTTACCGACCGATTTCGGTCGTAAAAGTCAAAAATATACAATATTGACATTTACCGACGAATTTCGGTCGTAAGGAGCAATTTTAAAATAAAAAAAATCATTTGCAGTGAATACCGACCGACAAATCGGTCGGTAAAGGGCAATTTTTAATTTAAAAAAATAATATGGATTGAATACCGAACGAATAGTCGGTCGGTATATCGACCGATTTTGAAATCGGTCGTATACCGACCGACTATTCGATCGGTATTCAATCCATGTCGCTCCATTTTTTGGAGGGAAAAATAGGGTACGAACCGAATTTCGGTCGTACCTTCTTTTCCCTCCAAAAAATGGTTGGATGTAATCGTCGGTAAACCTTACCGACCGCTAATCGGTCGGTAATTTTTGGTTTACGACGATTGTATTCCGACATCGCTTACCGACGATTTCCGTCGGTAACACCTGTTACCGACCGAAAATCGGTCGTAAGCTTGGTCGGGCCGAAGCCAATTTCTTGTTGTGAGCTAGCTAATGCATTTAGGCAAATCAAAACTTTCGAGTTAAACTTATCCCACACATGATTTAGAATTGCAGCCTTAGTCTTTGCTCTGAGATTTTGAAACACCAACTCTTTGGGATTACCCGTAAGATTTACACCGACCGTAAGAGCCTCAAGTACGTTTTCATTTAGAAAGACTTGAACATGAGAGAGGAGGTAGTTGGGATATAGAGTGAATACTCTCGTGATTGTCGATGCATTGTGTAGAGACTTTGAGAGTGGATTTGGAGATAGTTTGAGGAGAGCTGGACGAACCTTTTGGAGCAACAACCCTAGGACCTTTAGAGAAGAAAATAGAAAAGAAAAAGGCTGATGAAAAGTTCCAAAACGTGATCGAGAACTTGAAGCAAGAGAAAGAGAGTGACTTTGAGTGCATGAGGATGGTAATTGAGGTATAAAGACAAGTGGTGTGTACCAAAAAGTTTAGCTAAGTAAAAGAACAAAATCATAAAAGAATCTCACAGACACCATATTCGGTTCACACTGGAGGAGTAAGCTATAAGGATTTGAAGCTAGCGTATTTTGGCCTAATTGAAGAGGGAAGTGGGCCTAACTCGCAAAGTTCGTAATGCTAGAAGGAAGGATGCTCCTAGATTTAAAGTTCTACTGTGCACCAAGAGTACGAAGAGGCTACTTGGGAATCTGAAGATTTTGATGATGTGATTACGAGGGCGTATACTTTTTTTTTCTTTAAGGGGGTAGAATGCGATAGAATTTCATAGGTGCTTTTGCCTTCCTTTATGTGTAAAATACGTCTTTTGAGTCTATTGATGCTTTATATTAGAAGTTATGCTCCACTTGTGCATGATTAAAGTACGAGTTATTAGTGTTATAAGTTAATCAAATTACAAGTAGCACAAATTCTAAAGGACCCATCTAGAAATCTACTTCTTATTAAGAGAGTTTTAGTAAAGTTTTRAGCACGAAACTCCTTTTAAGGGGGTAGTACGTAGAATGTAATCCCCCGCATTTAAAAAAAATAAAATTATTAAATAAAGTATATTATTATTTAATGATTTTAAGTAATTATTTTTAACCTATTCCTTCTTAAGGGAGTATTAAAGTAATTATTTTTAACCTATTCCTTCTTAAGGGAGTATTAGTAAAGTTTCGGGGACGAAACTTCTGTTAAGAGGTAGAATGTAACACCCCACATTTTCAGGCAAATTATTAAATAATGTCTATTATTATATAATGATTTAAGCATTAGTTACTAAATAATAATTCAAGATATTTACTTTAATAAATTATTTTATTATAATATATCATCATCATTGATATGACATGGAAAATCCTTGACCACATGTCCTTCAAATATTGGATCAAAGCGATCTATGTGGCAAGCGCTACTGATTTAAGTAATCTGGACCGAGATGGGACAGAGATTCAATGTTCCTACACTAAAACAGTAGTAAGGAACACGAGGAGGTATGGATGGTTGACAAGTGTCACACATCCAATGGTTGCCTTGGTTATTGAGGGATTGCCTATAAATACCCCGAAAAACCTCATTTGTGGCACACCTTAGAAGTCATTTATTACTCCTAACTTCCAACCAACTTGAGAGCATCTCTCACTACTTTCTCCCACTAGCCTAGCACTTTTATTCCCTTAGATCCGTACTTACTTAAGCATCGGAGGGGAGATAACCCGAATAAGATTATTCTCCTTTGTGCATGTGCCATGCCACTTTGGAGTTGCTAGGAGCAAGACAATCTTCAACGCCGACTAGGACCAAGTCTCATACTGACTTGGCCAGGAGGAAGGCAAGTGCTAAGGATCGTACGTTTGTCCAAGGAAGGTCAGCTCTCCCGAGGTAGTATTGAAGGGAAGCCTCTACCCCTCTCTCAACCTTGCAGCTCAGAGGAAATATTCTAGCCAGGACATGTTTTATTTGCTACTACATTTGGCGCCGTCTGTGGGGAGGCAATTAGAAATGGCTTTAGGATATTACCAAACACGACGAAGGACGACCACACCTCCATCTTCCGAGAAGGACATCAATCTGAACAAAGAAACCCACCTGGCAGTAGGTTCCACTTTCCAGGTCGGATTGGAGGACAACACCGGCTTGTCACTCCAAGACWTGGACAGTAGGTATGTTTCCTATGATGTACTTAAAGAAGAAATTACCAAATGGGTTGACGAAATTTGGGAATGTTTCTCTGAACAAGAGCAGCTAAAGGCTAGACTTGATGCTCTCCAAGCGGTGAATGCACRCCTGAAAGCCTTGCATGCAGGCAAGTCTAAGGTGATTGGCAGTGAAGTTCCTGGCAAGTCACAAGCTTTGGRGTATGAAACTCCTGTTGTCCCCAAACTCAGAACCATCAAGGTAAAGAATCCTACACCGAAAGGTAAATTCGTCTCTACGAAACTTGTTCCTCTAGAACGAGAAAAGGGCCAGGTTAGGAGGTATCGTAGCACTCCTAAACCTACCAATAATACAACCACAACTGTCACCAGGGTCGCCTCTTGCAAAGGGGGGCCGTATAGGTTTGATGAAGCCTATGTTGAAGATGATGTCTCTTCACGAGAAGAGTTGGAAGATGTTAGAGCACTTATTGAGAAGAGGAAGCAGGATCGTGAAGCTTCCTCAATGGATGCTCGTAAAATCATTAATATCAAGAAGGAAAGGAACCAGGACGCCAGGCTGATCCTGGACAAGAAGAAAATAGAGAGGCTTAAGCAAGCCACTCATGACGAGGAAGAATATCGACTCACRGGATCTACCCCAGTGTGCACGGAGCCATCCCATCATACTTTTAGAACACATGGTCCTTCCCATAGCACATCGGGGTAGGTTGCCGGTAGGCCTCATCACAAGGAGCCGGAGGTCCGTTCCCACCAACGTGGGGGATATCACCAAAGCGATGGTCACCTGGACAAGGGACATTGTCAGCCATCCCAAGGGGTGCCAGGGGGATGCAAGCGCTCACCCTGACCGACAAGAATCCCTTCTCCTCCTCTATCCTCATGGCTACTTAATCTCAAAAGATCAAGTTTCCTTCGATTGACGCATACGATGGAACCACTGGCCCGGATGATCACCTGGCCTTGTACAAACATCTCATGCTCACCACCCAGGCCGATGATGCAACCTGGTGCAAATACTTTCCAGTCACCCTCAAGGGACTGGCCCAAAGGTGGTTTAGCGGTCTTCCATCAAGTTYTATCCATAACTTTAATGAATTGGCTGTTCTTTTTAGTCATCATTTCATGGCTCATCGCCAAGAGCAAAAAAGTAGCTTGCATTTGGGAAGAATTTAACATCGACCCAATGAAAGTTTGAGAAGCTATGTTAAACACTTCAACAATAAGACTCTCCAGATCTCAGACTTGCCAGACCGAGTGATCCTAGACAATTTCTACAGGGGACTGGACGAGGATAGTCCTTTCAAGTTCCAGATGGTTAGACAAAGGGTTGGTGTTGAACCCTATGAATTTTGATGAATGTCACAACAAACCAACTAAGGCAAACTCATAAGTGTTTATCTTATATGTGTATTAAGTGTTGTGTTTTCAGATGTTTGATAATTCAAGATGTCTTAAAGGAATGATGATTCAAGAAGTTCCCGGGTCTCTTGGATACATTAAACTGAGCTCAAGGAAGAAGCTCATCTAAAAGGAAGACTCGAGTTCCTTSGCAATTGCCTTAAACAGTTTTCGAGACTTTTGGTACAATAGAACTAAGGTTTAGTAATTTTAGATTTATTGTATAGCTTGACAGTATGGTATGAAAGATAAGCTCAGAAGAAAAAGAAGAATATAATATAATTTTGTGAATTAAATAATTAAAGGATATAATTCAGTGGTTTGTAAAGGGAAAATAAAACCTAGGTATCTTGTAAATATTTCATAAATAAAATCGTTTTACAAATTCCTTAAGAAGTATTTTTTTGGATTTTCTAATTTTCTTAAAAAACTATATAATTATATTATCTTTGGTTTTCAACGTTTTAAGTGAAAAATCCTTATCGTTTTAAAGAAAAATTAATCCTAGAAATAGGAAGTAGTTGAAAAAGGTGTTTAAAGATGCTTGATTTCAAGGCTACTGTAGACACGAAAATGGTGCTCCCCAAATGATAATCCTGATGAAACATACCGCGTTCGGTTTGTTTGGACTCAGAAAAGATGCTTGAACTCACAAAAGTTGGAAATAACGGAGGTTAACTCGGAACTACTTGAGCAAGAGGTCAAAGACAAGCAAAAATATTTTCTTTCGTTTTCTCATAAACTCAAAGGTTTTCAAACAATTACGCTGGCGATTCTCGTGCTTTTGTTTACATCAATGGCGTAAACATTTTTCGAATCCCCAGTATTTTTAAATTATTTTTCTGATTTTCTATGATTTTCTATGAATTTTGCCAATGTTTAAAATACGCGAAACGCAGAAAATACATGAATAATTAGAACAATACTCCGGAATACGATGGAACCTTCTGAATCATTCTTAGAACTCCTGCTTGGAGAGTTAAGTGTCTAGGTGCGTCGAATCAAGGGAAATCACGAATAAATGGAGGAAATCAAAATATTCGAGTTTTTGGAAATGTAACGAATATTGAGCGTAATACGCAAATATGGGAGCGTTATACGCTGTCAGAAGCGTATTACGCTCCATATGTGCGTATATAGCTCAAACAAGCCATACGAAGTTGCCAAAACTTAGGAAGTGAAACGCAGCGTATATACGCTACAGATGAGCGTATATACGCAGAGAAAGCAGCGTATATCCGCTCCTCTGTTAGCGTATATACGTAGGGTTCCTGCTCAAAATTGCCTCGTGCCTATAAATACCCTTGCCTATGCTCAGTCCGAGAAAACTACACAACTTCACGATTCGCGAGACACGCTTTGCAACCGTTTTCAAAGACACTGTCTATTCTGCTCTCTCTGTCTCTACTTAGTAATTCTCTATCAACTCTCAACACTTTAAACACATCGTTCTTGAGTCTAAGCATCGATTCGTTCGATCAACAAGCGAAAAAGGGTATAAAATCGAGATTACTCACCAAAACATTATTTTTCACTCTTTCTTTTAATTACTTTGTCTCTCTTATTTGAATTAACCATTATTATGAGTTTTGATCTCAATTAAAAACAATGATAAACTCCTTTTAATTCATTCATGAAATATGTAGGATTTTCTACATGTTTTTCATGTTTTCATTGGGTATTTCCGGTTTCATTTCTTTTCATTAACACTTATTATATTGTCATCATCTCTGTCACAATTCCAATTATTATACATATTATTATGTGCAATTGTACAACTGCGTTGTTGTCTTCAATTAGCAATTCAATCGAAGCGGATTCTTTGAGTTTATTCTAACAATTTGATGTTTGCACAGTGACAAGGTGAGGAGGACACACATACATAGTTTCATCTACTAACCTTTGTTTTCAGTGCTTGTATATATATTTTCCTATCAACTTGTGTATATATTGTTTAAACCAAGACCAGGAATCTTAATGTTTGGTCACTTAAAGTCAGGATAATCATGGACGACCGGTTTCTAGGCACCTTATTAACATTGTACTATAATCAATGATCGCACTTGTCCACTGTAAAGTCTTGTTTGGTACCATAATGAACTCACTATAATATATAGAGTCAGTATGCTTTCAAGATCATTCAATAGGCTCTTCTTGAATTGCAATTGTTATGACTTATGGATACTAATGAGACCGGGTAGAGCCACATGGGCGAAATTGGTTACACAATCTGATGTACCATGTCCCGAACCACACTTATGGTTAGCGACTTATTTGTGGGCCCCACTAGTCTTGGCACCAATGGTTTCGGGGCGTCGTTAATACCTATATAGGCACGTGTGGCATTCCCTCAATTCGACAACACACCCACCAATCGCATTCTACTAGCGATTCCGTGCTCAACTCCAATGAACTGACTGGGTCACGCCCCTCCTAAGGCGGCGGCATAGGCCCCTACAGTTTTTTGCACTTCACTGGATGAATACCATTTTGGTGAGTGGACAGACTTGAAATCTGTAGTTCCATATTCTATAATCAATTGACTTTTGCTGTGACCCTTCGAATAGGGTCAGTCCTAGGCACCCAGTGGTCGTCTAATATGGGCATTTCTATCTCGGACCTCCAAAAGGGATTTACCTTGGTTGCATTGTGGTTATGGATCACATGTAAGGTAAGTCCTATCCGCCCATGCCGCGTATGCACGTTTACTAGATGCGTTATATATAGGTATACTCGGCGCGACTACATACCAACGTAGTGTGATGAAATTGGCCCAGCTCTACTCTATGCATTGGACACTAATCAGACTTACAGCCGACCATAGTTCACTTGAATCTACCTTAAGTGAATATTATTGATTTGTGTTTCAATAATGGTGTTGTTAACTTTGACTCTTCATTCATCCAATTCTTAACCACCAATTAAGCCAGTCCTTAATCTATGGGTTCAAGACATGAAGTTCGATGTCCATTAGGGCAATTTCCAATCCAATTCAATTTCAACCATTCGACCTAGGAATGCTGACTTATGGGTTCGATTCCTATCCAAGATTCTTCAAATCTGACCTAGATTGATCTTTTGAACTTAAACCTAATTCGGTTAAAATTCAAGTTCCATTTACAAACCTTTAATCCGAATTAGGTTCAATTCAATTCTTAATTCAAGAACCTTAACTCTGTATGGTTCATTCAATGCTAATCCAAGAGCCTTAATCTGAATTAGGTTTGTCTTACTTCTCAATCTAAGAACCTTCATAACTGAACTAAGGTTCGATCAATAGACTGCAACCCTAGAGAGATCTTTGTGTTATCAATGGCTAGGCGGACGCATTCTCAATTTCAAGTGGCTCGTAGGTCTAGGAGGTCCTTATTCGAATAGGCTATCTTAGTTTGAATCTTATCTAGTCTAGCACCTAAAATAACTTAGGTCTAGCCATCAAGTCTACTATTTCGTTATTCCTTAAGTCCAGAACTAACTGAGTTGGTTGTTCTGAAAGAGTTTCCAAATAGACAATCTTTATGTTTCTGGAGTTCTAAAGTGATTTCTTCGATTTCAGCAACGATGCAAGGATCTCGGCAACTTGCTCTCTGGGGCTTGGTCGATGATGTTTAGAGTAACAAGGAAGCAAACCCGCGCGCTCCTGATCACAAACAGCATTACACATGGCAACATCGACAGAACACTAACCGGTTTAGAAGAAGCTCAGAGTCTGTGAACATTCGCGCTTGATGCCAAGAAAAGAATTGGAGGAGCTGAAAGAAAAAGAGACCCAAGAAAACCTCTCGAGATCTGAAGAGGAAACGAATCTGAGACGCCACTCCCATCCTCGAAAGATGAGAAGGAAAAAAAGGGTGGAGCACAACAAGAGTTGAATAGAGAATATCCGAAAAAAATTCAATTCAAAAAGGACCCTTGTGATTGCTTGATTATGAGATAAGGCAAGCTTCCTAGAGTTGTCATCACTCGATTAATGCAAACACAAGTTCAAGGAAACTGAAAGACCCAGAAGCCTCGCAACTTTTCAATATCTCGATGTCTAAGGATGAGCCAAAAGTTTCATTCATGTTCCCTATTACTTTGGACACACATCCATCCAGTGGTTTAAGACCTGAATCAAGCCAAATCGATGATTGGGATAGATATCAAAAGGAAGTTCGTAACAGCGAGTACAGGTAGAGATTCCCAGCTTCTGCGTCTCCGTGTAACTAGAGGCCACCAAGCAAGGTGAGAGAGAAAATTTCTCTTACTTTCCTTAATAGGTGGAGGAGGAAGGCCGTCAAAATGACCAATGTCCGACCCGAATGAGGATAGATTCAAGTTCGCATGGTCATCGAAGAACTTCTAGCCAAGTATCGAGAGCTCACCAGTTTCAACCCTTGATTGCGATTACTGGGCTCTACAAGGTTGGCCCTCCTAGTTGAGGAAGATGTCAAGCCCAGAAGTCTAAGGTAATCGTGGGGGTTTACAAGATAAGGCCTGGCTCATCTTTTTGCCAACACTGATCAAGTCGAGCCACAAAGTATAATACCGATTCTACTAAACCATTCTTAGCTCTCACAACAGCCTCGGAGCACTCAAGACGTTTCTCCTAATTGCAATGGACTTATGAGCAGGCCTTTGATAGACTAAGCTGCAAAGATGGCACTTGCCCTCCTATTGGACTACTCCAGGCCTTCAGATGATAAGAATCTAGAAAGTTGGAATCCCATTGCCTATTGCAAGTTCCACCTAGGAAGGGTCATTACCACTGAGAGACGTGCAAATCGTTTATAGCACAGGATACAAGACATGAGTAGATTGTCGCCTCCCATCCTCTAGCGCGAAATAGATCACAATACATCCAACACCCACTGCTTAAACATGAGTACCCAAGGCGTGGGGTTAATGATCATGCGCGCTTCTTTAATCGAGTCATCGGATCCCAGTCCTAGAAATATGTTCTTTTCAATTCGTTGTTTTGAGTCTATGATTTTTTAAAATAAGCCATGTATGTTTCAGTTTTCATTCATCAATAAAATGATTCATTTGTTTTTGCAATACTATTTTCTAATCTTAGCAAGTTCAACATTCATTGGCCCATTGGTTATAACTCTAATAACTGATTAATTATTGAATGAACAATGCCAAGAGGGCCTTCTTTCACCAGTCCACAAATGACCTCTCCCTTCATACCCTTGTCACATCAACAAAATCCTTGCTAACCCTTGAGCATAAAGACTATCATTCATGCTATGTTTTTCACCACGGTCGGTAAGAAAAACATGTGCAAAAAAAAAAAAAAACAGAATAAAATGGCAAAAAGGAAAAAAGCAAAAAATCATCATGCCATCATCAGACAAGACCAAATCATGTCAAAATCAATGCAAATCCAAAGTTCAAAGCCAATTCAAATAAAAAGCAAAGTCTAACTAGCACACCTTGCGCACCGGTGTAATCATCGAGCTTTCTCACCCTCAAACCAAGCCTCACATTACAACCACGAAGCCCTCTCACACGAGCATGTTCAAGATCACCATTAGAACTACGTGGTCTGATTCCTAGGATACGTAGGAAGCTCTTCTCGAGTTCGAACCGATTAACATTAAATCGTTTGATGGCCTCTTTGAGTGCTTGACTTCCTAAGATTTATAATGGTTTTGCCATTCTAGAAGCCTGAACATAACTCATGTTGAACCTACATCATTAGGCTCAACTCGGT